>VXBQ01000414.1:0-41435 GCA_013400175.1 Phainopepla nitens | reverse complement strand
TGAAGTGGCACCTGGGTAGGTGATGGGGATCAGGAGGAATTTTTATTACCTCCCCAGGTACGAACCCATTTCCACTGCCCTTCATCCACCAGGTGCCCTCCTCTTGCCTGACACTGGGAGGCATGGCAGTCCTCTGGCTCCTGGTGGGCCTCCCTCAAGGATGGAAGGGCAGAACTCCACCGAGCTATTACCCTTTCACTTTCCCTAATACTCCTTAGTCTTTCAACTTCCTCCCTAAGTCAGCCACAAGTGAAGGGAGGTCATTCACCTGTTCCCACTGCAGGCAGGCTTCTTCTGCAATGCCCCTTGGTACCACTGATGAGCTCAAACACTGCACAGGAAGGGGTATGGACAGACGCATCCTTTTTGGAGGGTTCTATCTGGTTACGTGCACTTGTCCTAACTGCAGCTTTTGATCGTGTAACAACCATTACTAACAAAAAACCCCTAAGCCAACCAACCAACAGAAACACAACAAACAACAAACTAAAAACCCCACTAGCAGGAGGAAACGTGCCGTGCCACGCTCCCATTTGCCCGCTCCCTAGAGCCCTCCTGTGATCAGCCCTGCGCTCGCGGAGGAAAGCCGCGCCCTGCGCCAGCGTGCCCAGCGAGTTCCTGCATCCTAACTCAGCCGTGGTACTTGGGCAGAATCTGATGTGGGGATCACTGACATGTCAAAAGCGTGACATATAACAGCATTTTTGCAGGGTTTTTCAAACAAAGCTGCATGCTGAATACATACTTCATCCCAACACATTCCTGAGTTGTGGAGCCTTCCCTGGAGGGGTTGAGTGGGCAGCAGGGAATGCAGCAAAATGCTTGTGGAGAAATGAAATCAATGTCTTTCTGTAGCACCCTTGAGCACCTGTTACATGTGAAATTCTAAGAGAAGAATTATGTATTTTTGCATTTCTCCTGGAGCTTTAATGCTTTTTGGGACTTTAAAAGAAGCAGTTTTAAACATTTCCATGTTTTGCAGAATAGCTGGAGTGATACAGAAGATACAGAAAAATAACAATCTGTCTCCCAGACTTTCATGACTACTCTGTTAATTTATATTAAAAATAACAATTTAAAAATTACTTGAAGACTAGCTTGTTATTTCTAACTGTTAATGCAGCTTAGCATATAAATTTACAAAACCAGAATAAGACCCTTATGAAGATGCAGCCCCATAATGATAGCAATATATCCCCCAGACAGTGGTAGATAAGAGAGATAACAAATAATTTCTCTTCTTCCTTAGGTATTATTCATTAATAAGTTCCCTTCTTATTTCTTCTAGGCACCAGTAACAGATGTGCAGTTTGGCCCTATGAGACTTCATCAAGATCAACTTCAGGTAACGCAGAAATCCAAACTGAAGTCTTGATTTCTAAAATATCACAGATGTTAGCTTAAAATTTATGACTGGAATTTTTCGTATTATAGAGATCTTCCCAGAGTATTTTGCTCAAGAAATAACATGCACATAACAGATTTGTATAATGACATTCTATCTGTGTGAGATCCTAAAAACCCTGTTTTCTCCAACCATCTCTCAGTACATGAAAATAGAGCTATCTATTTTTTCTGCTATCAGTTACCTTGTAATCAATTTAGTTTGTGCCTCATTTTGTATTTTACTGGTAGTCAAATTCTTAATCAAAATCTCATCAAACTGATACCAAGCCAACCAAACTTGAAATAGCATTACAAAAGATATGAAGTGAGCTTGGCAGAATATATTTTTATCATTCATTAATGACAATAATTAATCCTCTTTTATCCCTTTATTAATAAAGGGTTTATGTCATTTGTCCCCTTACTTTGCCTGAGATGGACATGAGGTTTAGAGATATATGACTCCTTTGGACTTCCTTTGGAAATTCTCCCATATCCCAAGGCATACTGAACGATTAATCATCCAAGATGTTCGTCAGTCAGTAATTGCAAAACTCCTCAGTAGAGGCAATGTGGACCAAATAATTTGAAAATGTCTGTCTTAAGAACTGCAGTTTAACATCTTCTTGAGCCATTGTCAGAACAGTAATATCATCAAAAATGAGATCTTAAGACATCCTCATCCAGCTGTTTCACAAAATCAGAATAGTCCTTGAGTATTTCTGCCACCTGTATTGTTTTTAATGGTTGTATCACTTTTATCCAGTTGTAGACCACTCTGAAATGCTACTGATTTATCCTGGTAATATAGCTGGCAGGTGTGAGGGAAGGAGAAGGTAGGCAACATCACATTTTTGCCAGGGTCAATCCAGCAACTCAGATCTGCTGACTTTGTGTGCAATTGTTGAAAGCCATTCTCCCCCTCTTAAGGAGTGTTATGGATTAACTTCACTAAATATAGCCCAAACTATGCCGTGCTTTTGCAAACAGTTTTGCAGGTTGCTATAAAAGGAACCTGAACTGAATGTGTGCAAAATCCTTCATTCTTACAAAAATGTACAGTACATGGAAATGTTAAGATTTACTGGTAGACACTTCAGCAGCCTGGTCCGAAGCGTAACAGCACTGGAGTTCCTAAAATCATGCAGAAGATAAACAGCAGTGGGATGTGATGTGAGTTACACATGCTTCACTTTGCCTGACCAAAACATATCTGAGTGTGGTTTGATTCAACTACTGAAAGATTGGTGTCTTGGGACAGTAGACCAATGCTGGCTTAGTTACCCATCTTTCCCAAATGGCTGCACGTGCTGAGCCATCCCCAAAATCAACACAACACAGATCTACAGTCTGCCATGCTGTATTCTTCCAGGCAAGAGAAGTTTTCTTCTGCAAAACATTATCCTGATGCAAAGCACAATCACATCAGTGAGTTTTCCTTAGCAGACTTTTTTCATCTTCTGTACTGTATTAAATCCTAGAATTGGAAATACATTTTAAAGGAATTGGGCCTTATCATACTTTCAGTGTATAGGCATTGTGTTGATTTTAAAAAGGCTTAGAGATATTAGTTACTGGCAATTACATGCAAGTTACGATAAATAGTCTGAGCAGATAGTCTGACCTCCAGTTCTGGATTTCAGCTATGATAATCTCCTTCTGTGATATAAATCCCATGGCAGGCTTTGTGTAGGATATACTCCATATACATGTAGGGGATGTACTCCATATACAGTGGTTCTGCTTATGATTTCAGTCTGAGCTCCTTTTGACCAGCCTGTCCAGAATTTCCAGAAACCCCACAGAGTGGGCAGCATCCAGTACTTTGGGAAAATAGGATGAGATGGAAAGGAAAGCAGACTTTTTGTCATGCCATCAAGCAGAATTAAATACTGATTCACATGACATGAACTGTGGTTTTCGGTGGTTTTTTGTGTGTTTGGTTTGGTTTTGTTTGTTTGGGTATTCTGCTTTTTGTTTTGTTTTGTTTATTTTCCCCTCTTCCGGAATATGATCCTGGCAAGAAAAAAATAAACCCCAAGAAAAAGGTTGTATGTGAGACAGTTTTGGAGAAGTGGACTCAGTGTTGGTTCATAAACACTGTCTGAAACACAGGCATCTTGTCTCAGCTGATTGCCTAAGCTCTCTTTGTAGATAATGACAAGAGAGACAGTTCCAAAACTTGTTCTTCCCATGTGGATATACTTGGCTCTGGCAGACTGTTTCACCTGCTTAAGACACCTCTGTATATAGACAACTATAAAAAAAGCAGTGTTCTGTAGAAAACAGTTCTATTAAAAACAAGGATTAAGCCTCAAAAGTGGCTTTAAAAAACATAAATAAGAACAGGGAAATGTCACAGAATCTACTTAAGTGTAAGATTTGTTTGTGATGATCCCCTGCCTGTCTTCACCTCAGGTACTTTTAGTGTTTGCTGAGGAAGACGAGCAGAGTAGCGGGTTCCGCTGGGCGTGTGACAAGGCTGGATTTCGATGTAATATTGCCAGGACACCTCAGTCTGCACTAGAATGTTTTCTAGATAAACACCATGACATTATCATTATTGACCATAGACATTCCAGATACTTCGATGCAGAAGCATTATGCAGGTAAGCACCATTTCAATGTAATTAATGCTTGACAATATAGTTAACACAAAGTTTTTTTGCTTTTTTATGATGTTTTTATAGACTTTATCCAACAGTGATTTTTTTGGTTTTAGACAGGTGTGCACTGGCAGCATCAAATACTGTTACTTCAGTGCTTTACATCTGATAGGAGCAGCATTTTTGGTTGTGTCCTAGGGTCTCTGAAGCTCCATCTGGCTTGGAGCTACAGCATACAAATCTGTTGCCATAGTGAACTGTTGGGTATTTTTTTGGTTTTCTTTTGTTGTTTGGGGTTTTTTTCAAATTACTGGTTCCTTGTTTTCACACTAAATCAACTGCAAAGATAGCATGTGCCATGAAGCACCTTAATAAATTCATTCACTTCATTACTGTTCTAATATTTTGGATTGTCACTTCGTGTTGAATAACTCCCAGTGCAAACAAGCAATGTTTGGTGTGTAGGTTTCCATATCTACAATATTTGAAAATATGTTATGAAGAGCAAAATTGCAAACAGGTTCCAAAAATAATTTTAGAAACTGCTGTAAGGTATGAAAAAAAGGAGGAAAGTATTTGCCTCTATGAGTGTCTCCACAGAGACTTGACAGGCAGTGCCTTGCTCCAGCGACTTTGCAGTGAAATCGCCCCTGGGAATGTGTCTAGACTGAATCAGTCTGTGGGGTGGGGTGGCAGGGTCAGAGTGTGTGCCCTGGGGGACTGTGGTGGGGCAAAGGCTCTTCTTGCTGAACCAAAGGCAGTAGAGAAGCTCTTTGTCAGGCCAAGACTAGGTAGCAGCGCAGTTCCCCTTGCTCCATTTTTGCCAATCTGTCCCAGAACTCAGTAAAATGCACCTTAAATGAGTGAGGCCAAGCCCTTCAAACAAGTCCATTATATGCTGTTTCAGAGAGGATATTTTTTGCTATTCCCCCTCTGAGAGTATTTGAGTTGTAGATTAATCTATGTTCATAGAGTCTCAGATATAATTTATTCTCCTTTCTTAGCAGCAGCCTTGGGATTTGACTTTTGTTTTGTTGTAAAATGATTTAAAAGAGATATTTTGAGAAAAGTGCTGTCTGAAGGTTCTGTAAAGTCATGTTTTCTGAAATGTGAACATAAAAATAATTTAAATGGTTTGCTTTTTATTTAAAGGTCTATCAGAACAACAAAAGCCTCAGAAAATACAGTCATTATCTGTGTGGTACAAAGGTAAATACTCATATCTTTATTTTCACCTGTAATCAAAACTGTAAATCTTACCATTGTAAAAGTAAACATGACATTAAAAAACCTGAATTATAACTTCTTACCATGCTAATAATAATGTGCTGTACCAGAGTTCTTACTATCCTTTACCATAGGATTGAGACAGAAACTTTTTTTTAATTTCTGTTTTTTTTACTAAAGAACCTAACTTTGAGTATTGTTTTGGGTTCCTCCTTTCTCTCCTCTCCCCATCACTGCAGGCTTTCAGAGTATGTTTCAAATAACTTCTGCAACATCCTGTACAAAACTGTCTTGCAGATCTATGTTTTGAACCTTTTTTAATCTGCCTTTCAGTATGATTAATCTCAGTGAAAACCAGAGATCTGCTGAGCATGAAAAGTGATATAGAACAATTTGATCAGTACAAAGTTTCATCTGACCACAGAAGTTTTAAAAGCAAAAGAGATTATGACATTTCAGTAAAGTACTACATATACTATTTCCTTCCTCCTCCTTTGAAAACATTACTTATAAAATAATGTAAAAGTAAAAAATAAAGAAATCCTGTATATTTAATGAAATGAAATAACTGGAAGATAATTTCCTCAAAGTATAATTTGGGAATGGCCATTTCTCAGAATACATTAATTCTGAAAACCAATTCTGAGGTGTTGATATTTCCCATTAAAAATACACTATCTCTACCAAAAAAAGGACCCTAATTAAATATTTCAAGATCCAAAACTTCCTGCATAAATAAAAGCTATTGTGCCATCTGCTAAACATGACCAGCTTCAATCTACTTGACAGAAACTTCACATAATGGCCTTTCTTCCAGATTCCAGCCAGACATTCACATGTTGAAGGGTCTTTTAACATTTAGTATAGCCAGGTTATTCAGATACTTCATTTGAGAATGTATCCCAAATGTGATTTAATAGAAGGCAGTGGCTAGGCAACACTAGAAAATCCATCTTCATTCAGGCACCTTGAGTTGCCCATCTAAGATTTGGTACATTCAGATAACAAGTAATTTCTTAAAACTTTAGCTGTGCAGACTTTCAGGTGTATTCCTGACTAATGCCAGCATAAACAACAAGGATCCAGTACAGAAAAAGTCCAGTGATCTAGCTCATTAATTGGTTTCCTTGAAGCATTAGTTTTGTTTATGTAAGCAGCTCATTACATGCATGAAGGAAAATAACATTTTGGCTTCTCCATGTCAAAGACGAAAGCTTATGAAAATCTAAAAAAATATGTTTTATTCCTATATCCTGTAAGGATCTAGCAGTATTAGCCTCAGTGTGACATCTGGAGTACAAGTAGATGAATGGACTGTGAAATTTGGTCTGAGTTAATTACAAAAATAATCTCTGATTTATCCTCCCTGTTTCAAAGGCACCCTGATCGTGAAGAGTCATCAATATTGCCCCTGATCTCTGCTGGCTTCACAAGGGTATGTGCTGTACTTGGCTGGCTTGCTCTGACATTTCAAAATTGTCATGCAAGAAGCTCTCCAGAAGTTTGGCTGTCAGTCACTATTTGTGTCAGTGATCCAACCTGTAGATCTTTCTCGTGCTGCTCATTCTTCTATATCCCAATTCTGAACGTTGATGTGACACTCTCGGGGATACAAGAAGAGGGCCTGAGACTTCTCTACTTCATACATTTATTTCAGATTGAATATATGATCTTTTCCTTGAAAAGTTGACATTGACAAATTGATTAGTGGCTGTGGCAGAGCCGGAGAGCAGCTTGCAAAGAACAACAGAATGTGCTGTGGGAAATTTCTTCTGTCAAATGCCAATTCCCATTGTAAACAGGCTTCACACACTGTCAAGTGCCATTAGCTATTGTTTGGAGGCACCTGAGAAGTATTGCATTGAATCTGTTCCTTGGCAACTGTTCCAGCTGAGCAGAAAAGGTGCTTATTAGTGCATCATTTAAGTGGGTACCTCATTGCCTTCAGCTGACAATGGAACAAGAATGGGCCTGATTTACAGCGCAATTCCAAATATTGGGTTGCGTGCTCACCAGATTTTTGCTATCCCATCACACTCCATTTGCACCCATCTACTTCTTTCTGGTAAGGTCCCGATCTAGGAAATGCTACAGCCTGAAGATAATGGCATTCATATGAACAGAGTCATTCCAGTGGGCACATAAGTAATTCAGCACAGATTCTGAATTATTTATGGATCAGAGCCTTGGAGATGGGGCTAATGGCAAAGCATAGGAAATTTTGTTTAGCAGCTTTGATTGTGGTGGCTTACCTGTGATATTGAATCCTCCCACCCAAACTAGCCATGACCTTGGGAGTTTAGTGTGAACAAAGATTTAACATTCAGGGTCATACCTGGTAAATATGAAATGTTATTTAAAGAGTGAATGATACTGAGATCATTGCTATAAAAACCCCAAGGTCAATACAGGTATATTTCACAGGAAACTTTATTTTCATCTATATTTTGACAATACAGTATATTAGCAATTGGAAACTCGTAATAATTTCAAATTTTAATTACTCGAGACCCAGCCCCTTTTTCACTGTTACTTTAAATAAGTAGCATGAAAGCTAAAAGTAGAATTTTTAAAAATACATTGATCCTGCTGACAATCACAGAGAATAAACAGATTGGTTGAACCTCATTGCCATGAGGATCTGTCACCTTTTCAGAATGCAGTAACTTGAAAAGTTTTGCTAGTACCAAAAAGTAATCTTCTGTCATAACTTGTGTCCTAGCATGTTCATTTTTGGCCTATCTACTCCTTTTCTGGTTCTTTAGCAAGCAAAAGAAATCAGAGATTCAAATCCTTGCAGACAGGAATGTGTATTAATGAAATATTTCTAACCTTTTGTTTGCAGAGATATGTAGAAAACTCTAGTAGAATGGCCTGTTACAATGAGTTGATTCAGCTGGAATTTGGACAGGTGCAGGCACAATTCAAGCTAAGGTAATTTTACAAAAAACATTATCAACAAAGAATTTCAATTTTAGCCAGACCCTTAATAGAGTATTTATTTTAATGTGCAGTAGTTAATTACAGAATGTCAGTTACCTGAAGAAAATACATTAATTGTTAAACTACAACATTATTCAGTATGGAGTTGTAATACTTTATTATCATATATAAGAAGAATTAAGTGAATAAAATTTTTGGATGCCTTTTTCTTTTTTCTCCAGGGCATGTAATTCATTATTTACAGCATTAGAGAAAAGTCAAGAAGCCATTGAGATCACAAGTGAAGACCATGTAATACAGGTTTGTTCCAGTCATAAGTATAGCAAATTGCTCTGTGTTTTATTTTGTCTATGATTACTCTTACTCTTTCTTACAGCACAAGAATCTAATCTAACTTAATGGTTCTAAAAGATGAAAGTGAGTTTAGGTGTAGAGTAGAATTTTCTCCATTTAAAGTGTCTGGCATAAATCAAATAAATTTTAAGGGAGATTGTTGTTTCTGAATGAATAAAGATTTACTCTCTTGTTTCTATTTTTTGTACTGATTTTTTATCTCTATTATTCATTCCTTCTCTATATGAATAATGCATGCAGCCACTTCTGCACTCTTTTCCAAAAATATTGTATGTTAATTTAATGCTCGTTGAAATCTAATGGATGTTCTATTCAAATAATTGTACTTTTCTTTCTCTAAAATCTGATACTGTTTGATGTATTAACAATAATCAGAATTTTTTGGCCAACTGTTTTTGAATGCAGTCCTCTCTTAGAAATGTCTTTAAAACAGGGAAAAGGAATTGTGCTTAGCTTCGCAGTTCTGAAAACCATCATGTTTTTAAAGGAGTAAGTTCCATCCCTAGCTATGAAGCAGTGATGAGTGATTTTATTATCAGTAAAGAGCTTGAGTCTAAGCCTCTGGGAATTATAACATGCATACAAATTGTACCTTCTTGAGCCAAATCTTGACAATGGCAATTTCATGGAAGGATGTGCCTTCTTTATCCCTTTTAAAAAAATAACAGAACACATCCAGAAGTTGTTTTAAATACACTTTTTTCAGACCAAATTTTGTCCCTCAGCTGACAGCCCCAGAGCATGAGAGAACAGACACTTGCAGAAGTCGTGGAGCTCCAGCAGGCCCAGCTTTTGCACAGGGAGGGGAAGGAGAGGGTTCCTTTGGGAAGGAGCTTTTAGTGGAGAGCCATTAGACATAGAGTGGCACCTTTTCCTTTCTCTCACACTAAAACACTGTAAGTTGTAAAGGCATTCAGGTGCTGCTTTGACAGGACTGTGCCTGTAACTCAGCAGTGAGAGGGCCATGAAGGGGTGGGCTGTCGCTACCAGTCTTCAGCTTTATTGGGCAAGGGCCAAAAACTGCAGTGAAATGCAGCATTCACTTCAGGGAGAAGCCTGCTTTATCAAATCCCTCTCTTCCACTCTGCTTGGCTGGTTTACCTGGACAGGGGAATAGTGATGGTTGACCCTTTCACAGAATAAGAGGATGAATTTACCAATAGATATGGATAGTATTCTTATGGTATTCCACAATCCAGTTTGTGATTTTTTAGGAACACGGAGGTAGGTTTGAGGTTTATTGGTTTGGGAACTGACAGAGCCCATTTTTCAGGAATTTATGTTGTCTATCTAAACTCTGCAGATATGTGATACTCAGCTGTTTGCATAATTTCCCTCTCTTTGCTGACATGCACACACTCTGCACAAGTATTCTAGCATGGAAATTCCTGGTTTGCTTCACAAAGAAAAATATGTGAACATCTCTCTCAGGAACAGTACGTGCAGATGTTTATTTCAAGCTGGGAAGGAGATCTCTTGGTTAAGCATGCAAAAGAAGAGATTCTCTTGTGCTTTAAGTATACTGTTGAATGGGTATTTGTTGTTTTTTTTTTTTATTTCACAGTACGTCAATCCTGCTTTTGAAACAATGATGGGCTATCAAATAGGTGAACTAATAGAAAAGGAATTAACAGAAGTGCCTATAAATGAAAAAAAAGCTGATTTCCTAGATGCTATTAATTCCTGCATAAAGATAGGAAAGGTGAGTAATGGCATTGTATCACTTTTATTTGCTACCTGTAAAAGTTACTGTAGTCTAGCAGTGATACACATTGTGACTTGCAGCTTCACAGACGCATAGCATTTGCAACTTACTTAAAACAAGAACAGAAAGTAAGAAATTGTTCATTTTTAAGGGCTTATTTCTCTTGTCTTGCTTGATAGAGGTACTTGTTTTACAAAAATAAGTGACTTGCTGTGTTTCTTTATAATTAATGCTGATCGTAGCAAATGGTGTGGGAGTACTGAAGAAAAATGAGACGGATGCACATGTTATCTGGTGCTGTGTAAATGAGAAAAGTACCATATTGAAGAATTTCACCATGAAATGTGGAAGCCGATTTGCAAGTTCAGAATGTAAAAATACCAAGGAGACATTTGCAATATCACTTGAAAGTGATAGGCAGTGTCAGCTGCCAGCTGCCAATCTGTTTAATTCCCTAATGTATCGGGAGCTGTCTAATGGATTTCCATTAGAAATGTTCATTGCACGAGGATGAGCTGGTTTCTCATGTCATTGAGCATGACATAGTGCCTTGGAGGGAAAAGGTCATGGAGGCTTCCCAGAGGGATTTGGGAAGGGGTGTGTGTGATGATGCTCCATGGTCCAGGCTCAGGAGAGCTGGCTGGGCCATGGGGACAGTCTGTGGGAAGCAGCACAGCACTGGCACAGAGCAGGGAGGTGCCAAAGGGAATCGTGGCACTCTGGATCTAGACAAGGATGCAAAACCACAAATTCAAATTTGTGGTGACGTGCTCTGTAGGTCAGGGTGCTGACACAGCACTCGGGGGCAAATGCTGGGTGCAGATTCCATGTGCATTTCAAGGAGATTGTGTTGCTTATTTCCACATGTGTTGGCCTATTGGAAGAGATCCCAGCAACAGAGTAGTTTGGATTATGGTGCTTCACACCTCTGTTGCCTGACTGAAGTTATTTCAGTAAATGTGTGCAATACAAAACTGGTGTTAGGAGGTCGTATTTATTAAATTATAATTCAAATACATTAGACGTGTCAGGCTTTAAATCCACACCATCAATTCTCAAGATATAAAGTGATAAAATTTTTAATATTTTAGTGAGCTGATAAAAATTTCATTAATAATGGAAATATATTTTACTCTATGAATGATAGAAATCTAAAGCTAATTCATCTCCTTCCTTGTACTACTTTCACTCCTGGCTGTGTGACTTCAACAGTGAGGGCTAATGAAATACTGGGTACTTAAACCTGTCTGTCTGGAACAGCTTAAGCTGTTTTAGGTGGATATAGTCTGTTTGCTGGTGTTCTGTGTTTCTTTCTGGAATATTTTTTATATTATGTAATCTAGTCAACTTCACATTTATATATTAATATAAAAATCAATTGGCAATTAAATTATTACAAGAATCATTTGCAAATACAGGTTAACTGTGAGGAACAACCTTTGAAATACTTGAAGTTTTGAAATCATTTGTGTCAAGATATTACAGCATTTTCAGAGGTGCCTGAGTTACCTGGATCATTCTGACATGGTCTGTGTGTAGTTTTCAGGCTTGTGATTTCTTTATATCCTAAATTTAAAAAGACTGCTTCTCACTACAATAGGCCATATTTTGGCTACTGTAGGTTACAGCATATTGAAAAAAAGGAAACTGTCTGTTCCTGTGATATTCTCCTGTCAACAGGTTTGACTTTTCTGTTTTGAACAAATGTGGTATTACACTAACAATAATAAAAATAATAGAAAGTTTTTCTGATCTTTGGAAAAATCTAAGCTGCATGGAATTTATCTTGTCTTTAAATGGAATCTAGGAAGATGGACTCATGCAGCATTTCACCTCTTATGCTGACAAGCATAGAGCTATGAGCAAGTTCAGTATATTCAAACAGAAGTTCATAGGTGTTATACTCAAAAATTGGAAATTGCAAGGTACATAAAGATTCTTGGGTCAGGATGTTGTTTCTCTTAGCAATACCATATCTCTGGAAGTTAATTTTTTGTTACTACAGCTGGCTGTAATTTGCCAGAAGCCAATGTTATTGAAATGTTAAAAAGGAGTTGTGTTTTTCTTCCTTCTTCTGTTTCATGATTCAGATTGCATCCATTAAGAGAAATGTGCAGTTCTGACTACAATTCTTGCTGTCTCTGATCTCTGCAGTTTGCTCTTAGTTTTGCTTTTTCTGAAGTGAGATGAATAGCTACTGATAAAGCAGACAAGACATGCAATTCCTCTCACTCTTTGGAAACTGTTTGCAAGATCTTTCCAGAGGGGGTGGGAGAGCAATCACACTCTGTGATAAAGGTCTATGGCAGCACCTTCCTAGTTCAGCCTTCAGTTCTGTGAGATTGTGCTCATGACATCTTGTGTTTATTTTGGTTTGCTCTGTTTTCTGCAAGCAGTTTGCTGAACTTTGCTGTCTAGTGCAAGAAGCCCCAGTCTAAAAGGAACTGGGGGGTTCCTCACTGTGCCTGTGAGAGTGCTCAGTGGATAGATGTGTGCCTTAGCCTTCTTCATGGAGTTTGAAATCTCAGCATTGATTCTCTCTGTAAGATGTGGCACTCTGGGGTTTGCTGTGTGTGGTGTTTGCTTTTGTTTGATCCCAGCACTCCCCGCAGCAGGAACTGGTCACGGTGCTTGTGTGGCTCCAGTGCAGGCATAACCGTGGGCTTGACTGACACCATGTCTTGGTAATAGCTCTTCTCTGTTGGATTGCTGACAGAGGCTCTGGGAGAGAGCATATGGTGTTCTTAAAATACGTTTAAGTGACATCCCTGGGAGAACTTCACCTACCAGCAGGAGTTTGGCTCGGACCTCCTGTTTCTCAGAATTGCGCTGACCTTTTCCCTCACACATTTCCTGCCACAGTTTCACAGGTTTTAGAAATTCACAAGTTGAAAAATCAATCTGTTGACTGAGAAGGACACATTAGTGAATAACCTGCCTTGAAAAGGATGCGGTTTCAGTGAGGGAATTATCCAATCTGTAGTTTATGACTGCACCCTTTTGTGCACATCCTGGGTTTATTACCTGGGTTAGAGATCAATTACTCATCTCTACCTCATCCTGGTTGTCAGGAAACTATTGATGTGCATACTTTTAATTATGAGAGCATTGAATTTTGTGGTGCTTGCTTTATCTTCATTTGTATTCCTCAAGCAGCTCACAGAAGACATTATGCTCACTACACAGTTTGTTATGCACAGTTCTCTTCTCTGACAGATCCTCAGAAAAGCCTTTCATATTTTCTTCTGTACAGCCTGTCACCATGCAGTTCTCTGTGGGCTGGAGTCTTTATTTGCTGGCTCCATCAACATAACTTTAAAACTATTCTCTCTGTACCTGTGTTCTGGGCTGCTTTTCTGTGAAATCTGTTAGTCTCACATAAATAAATACATATTGTGTATGTATTTTCATGAGGGTATTTTCACATACATAAGATCTGATCTACACTTTGTTGAACTCAACTGAAATATAGCAATTGGCCTGAGCAGTTTGTGTTAAGTGAACCTGCAAGATGGATTCAGTTACTCATTAATCACTTGGTATTTAGTAAATGTCCAGTTCAAAATATGAAAAAATATGTTAAGAAAGACCACCAACAGCTCTTCTAGGGATGGAAACACATAGGCAATCCTAAAACCAGAGTGCTTTTAGAGGGGAGGCAGAATCCAGGAGCTATTCTACTGGGCTCTCTTCTGCTTTAAAAGAAACAGAGTAAATCTCTGCTGCATTTGATAATAAACTGACATATGGAAAGTAAATGTGCTGGGATAACAAAGTACTTATAGTCACGGATACATTTAATGTTAACCAGTGATAAGACATCCCAGATGTGCAGGAGAGATGGTGTATCCAGCAGGGAAGGTGATCAGGGCAGCGTAACAGCTTTGCAGTGACCTTCCTGTCCTGGCTCTCTGGGGGGACCCACACCTGCAGCCCCGGGCAGAGGCTGGTCTGAGCTCCAGCTCTCACAAGGCTCTTTGCCAGCTCTCTCCAAAATGACCTGCAAGACCATTGAGGTAGGATGGGGAAGAGAACACAGCTAATTCCCACAGCTCCTGAGGTCCAACTTTTGCCATCAGAGCATTCCCAGGCTGCTCCTCTGGAAGTTGTCCATGCCTTGGCAACAACATAGTGACCTACAGGTTACTTACAGGGGAGAAATTTGAGGGTTTGAGCACAGTTTTGTCAGTTCTGTCTGGTTTTGTACTGTGAGACAGCTTTCAGTGAAAGAAGGTATCAAGCTACAGCTTCTCTTCATGTTTTATCTGAACTTCCTTCCACTGGAATTATTTTTTCAGGAATGGCAAGGAATGTACTATGCGAAAAAGAAAAATGGAGATAGCATACAACAAAATGTGAAGATACTACCTGTCATTGGACAGGGAGGGTAAGTGTAAAAGCTAAAGTCATGATTTGTGTCTGAATGAAGACTCAGTTTAGAGTTCAGTTGCCTTCAGCAGATATTGGATTATCCTGCTACTTAGTATAATGGAAGCTCATGCAAGGAAGGGTGCCTCAGACCTCTGCGCTTAATTCCTTGGGCAAAATCAACTTTACATGCTGTGTGCAGGGAAAGTGAAATTCTCCTAATTCTCCCCCAAAAGGAGACAAAGATGCAGATGTGCTCACTTGTGACTCTGACTCTTTTAATTCTCCCAGAAGTGTGAGTGCACCCTCCTGTCTTTCTGTGCTTCGTGTTGGTGTCACCAGGACCTACATCCTGTCTCTCTGGGTGCCTGTACTGTGTCCTCCCATGCTCACTTTTCTGTGCTCCTTTCATGACTATTGCCAAGGGTTGTTATGGGATGAGGTCACTGTGTGCTTGGATCGTGGGCAAGATTCAAGCGTGTCTGGATTTTTATGCAACTTCCACTTGGTCCCCAAATCGAGCCTTTGTAGCACCCGAGTATCAACACTGAATCAGAGCTGAGGTTTGGATTGGAATTAACACACTGTTTTTTGCCTACAGAAAGATTAGACACTATGTGTCAATTAGTAGACTGTGCAATGACAACAATAAGGTAAGTGAAAATAGTGCTATGCTCACTTTAGTTTGAGCCCTAAGTATAACAAAATAATGGCAAACTTCTGACTAACTGGATTTCTCATACTGAATTGTAGGTGGAGAAGACATGTGAATGTATTCAGGCTGAATCTCAGACAGGTATGACATGTCTCTTCTGTCCCAAGAGGTGGAGAACATACCTGGGGAGCAAATAAAGGCCACTGCTAGTGATTTGACTGAAAACAGTTTCACAGAACAGTCCCATTTACCTAATTATAAGCTGAGAATCCAACTCAAAAGGCAGGAAAATAAATACAAGCCCCCTCTCCACCTGCCTCACTTTAGAGGTGACGTAAAGCAACACACCTTTGAAAATGCTGTCACAGGGCCCCACGTTGGTACTGTGGTATTGCTACAATCCAGCTGTAGGTGGTGGATCCCTGTGACAGAATTAGAAAGGAGAAGATGCTGTCATGCCATCGTGTTGCTGTGGCTGCTCTGCAGCACATGGCACCTGTGTCTGCATTGCTTTGAGCTGCATTGTGGGGAATTTGCATGTGTGTGGAAATGAGGATGACCAACACTGTCCTTCACTCTCATCCCACATATCAGCACTTCAGTTAGGACATCCTGGCATCCGTGCTGTAGGTACTTGTTAACTGTAGTCTTAGCACAGGCTGAATCTTGGAGTCCATAAGGAGCCTGGGATACACTGCCCCCTTTGCTGGCATGTGCTCTGCTTTGGCCCACCAGTTCCTGGTGGCAGTGGTTGCTTGAGTGAGCTCAGTGCACATTTTGTGTTCACAACTGCAATTGTGTCACAGAGGCAGGAGAGGAGCTTTTCTGTCCATACAGTTTCCTTCTGCACAGACATTTAGGCATGTTCTGCCTGAGAACTTGACTGGGTTCAGGACAGTGTTCAAGAGCTTTAAAAGGCACTTTGATCAGCTCTCATCTGCTGAAGCATTGAGGTCAATGTCACTCAGCTGCTGCCAGGCTTTTCTGAGCTTCAGTTCCTTTAACATATATCTCAGGCAAAACTTTGTGTCATTATGCAATATCATTTTCTTCACAGATACTCAGACTTGCAGACATAAAGACATGAGGAAAGGATCCCTGGATGTCAGATCCACAACATCACGTGGGAGTGATGGTATGTGAAACAACTCATCGTGTTGGGTCTGGCTGAGTTGGAGTTGTCATGCAAACCCAATACACAAATGATGACATTTCTTACCTCTTCCCTTGATAAAGATATGAAGATTTTTTTCTTAATTTTGTTTTCTTTCACTGTGTTGTATGTTGCTCTGTTAGACCACTCCAGACTTGATAGATGAGTCACATACTCAAAACTGTTGCTGACGCTTACATGCTTTTGTTAAATCATACCTCATCACAGTCTAGGCAGCATACACTATTGAAGCATGTCTGTGGCAGTGCGAATACAGTCATGTTCCAATACAGCAAAAATAGCATTGACTCTTCTTCTTAAGAACTGCTCAGCACCGTGAGTATAATAGAGATGTGTCTGCGTTTTATAGGTAGTACAATATCCGGAAAAATCTCATCTTGACCTTTCCTCTGCAGAACCAATATAAACCATTTGTTTTTAAATTTCCAGTTAATAATAGGCCAGAACCTCTGTTGCTTTTATTTGGGATACGTACCCACCTCAAAAGAGCTTCAGTGGTTTACCTCAGCTTGGAAGCTGACTCATTATGACTTGTTATATTGCATCAGGCAGCAAGAGTAGATAGATCCTGTAATAATCTAAATTCAGTGGTTACCTACCTGTGCCCAGTAGTTTATACACATACATCTGTATAGTCTTTTAACTGAGTTTGTAACTGAATATTTTAATTAGTTGAAACAATAAAGCAAAGCCATGATTTTGCCAGGCTGTTACAGCCACTTTTCTGTAGTCAGGGACATCAGTGGTACAGCCACCATCTCTTTGCACTTGTGCATTCTGCAGTAGATTGCCTCTGAAAGACACACCAGGGTAAGCAGTGCAGAAGAGGCCTCAGGAGTTCCTGGCTGGTCCTGCTGCTGGGCCTTGTCTCTGCAGTCAGGGTACAAATTCTGCTCTGTTTTGCACACAGGCAGCTCCCAGCGGCGCCGCTCCTCCATGGCCAGGGTCCATTCCATGACTATCGAGGCTCCCATCACCAAGGTAATGTCACAGCTGTGCTGTGCTGCAGCACTGGGGCATGAGGCTCCAGGACAGCACCAGCCTCTGGTGCAGCTCCTTCTCCTGTTCCACCTACCCACTGCTGCAGCTTCAAAAAGGCAGAAACTCTGGACAAAGATCTCCCAAGCCTGCTTGGTAGAGTGTCATCCATGGGGTCGGTCATCACGTGATCCTTTTTAAGGAGGAGGGAATGGGGTTCCTCCTTCTTATGTATGCATGTCAACTGCTTTCTGAAACCATTCAAGGATTTGCCAAAAACCAACTCTTTAACAAATTGCGAGAAGCAAGTGGGAGAAAGTTACATTAAGTCCATTCAGAGACATTTTGAGGCTGTGCCTTGGAGGGGAAATTAATAAGATTGCTGTCTTTAAGGCCACCATCTTATTCCCAGTCATAGCAAACATCAGCGTTTCAGTAACATCCCTTTCATTTTGATTTTCCCCCATGCAGATTAAAGTTTTAGATCTTGTTATTTTCCTGAGTTTTCCATCGTAAGTAATGAGTGTCTCTGTTTCAAATCACTTCTAAGTTCACAATATGTCTGATGCTACATTAGGTAATAAACATCATCAATGCTGCACAAGAGAGCAGTCCCATGCCAGTTGCAGAAGCTTTAGACCGGGCTTTGGAGATTTTAAGAACCACTGAATTGTACTCTCCACAACTGGGGACAAAAGATGAGGATCCACATACAAGTGACCTTGTTGGAGGGTTAATGACAGTAAGTACTTACTACCAAAAACAGCTCTTGATTAATATTCGCTGCCTGATTTTCCCAGTTACTGGATCTTTATCATCTGCCATGTGCTCTGCCTCTACAATGCCAATTTTTCGGGAAAAACTGCACACATCTTTTTGTGGACTTTCTCCCCCTACTTGAATAATGTAGCTCTGAAAATGGGAAGAAAATTGACCAGCCCCTTTAAAACATTAGTTTATCTAAAAATGGAAAGTAAAAACAAATTTTTTTTTCAGTGTGATTCGTTTGAGTAAGGTATAGATAGGAGAGGAAGAAAGAAGAGAACCGGATACCTTTTATTAATGAGGATTAGAATGACATGGTTTTGGGGGGCTTTTCAATCTATCAAAAGAATGTGTTTTCAAAAGAATGCAAAATACATATCTTTGTTGCTGTTTCTTGGATTATATTTGTACCTGTAGCATAGTACCCAAAGTTGAACAAAGGGCACACAACAAAGCAAGAACTGAACCCAAACCTTCAGAGGCTGGAGTCTGACTCTCCTGATGGTAACGAGATGAGTTTAGATGAATGTTAGCTATGCCCTAAGGATATGTGTTCTCATCAGTTTGTAGGTTGCATATGAAAGGCTACATCAGGAAAAAAATTTACAGTGTGTTGGATGCAAAAAGGCTCACAAAATGTGAGTTTAACAGAGATGTCTCTGGGCTATTATAATTCCATATTGGAACTATCACGATGCCTTTGCAGTATCTATCAGAATCTTCAAATAGTTTATGTATTTATTGTTACCTTAACTGTAAAAGTATAGGAACAATATTGATACATATAATCATTAGTCTTGAAGTGAATCTTTTCTCCTGCTGAATACATAAGAGTCCATAAACTCGACTGTTTTCTCCTTTTGGTGGATTGTTGTTTCTCTACGTGCATTTGTATTCTGATTGTATTTGGTCCACGAACATGAAGATAACAATATTGCAAAATACAAAATCCTTACTGAAAATAAACCCAAGGCTCTTTTATGGAGCAGTAGGAAAAGTTGAGAAAATTAATTTCAGAGCATATGGCATGATATGAGTTTTAAAGTTATTGGAGAGAAACATTTTTCCATCCAAGAGTCCGCTGAAAACAGAATTATATTGTTCCATTTGCGTTCAGAAGTTATGTCTGAGAAGGAAACAAGTAATATGTTATTGGATTTGAACTCTCAAGCAGGAAGGGCATTTGGAGTTCAAAGATAGATTTACCAGATACAATTACACCTGCTATTTCAACTCTTAAAAACTAATCTTTGATTCTAAATGATAGGCAGCATCTGGTGACCTAAATATTTGTGTCATAGCAGTTCTACTGAACAGCCGCTATTGTACTCCCTTTCCTTTTAAATCACAAAACTCCAGACTTACAAATGTGAAAATAAAAATTAGATATGGCAGTCCTTTTAGGAGCAGATATTCCATGTTCATATACAGCATCCACATTTACTTCTGCTCTACTGGGTGTGAATAACGTTTTTAGCAAGGTACATTCATAAATATTTTTTTTAAACACTGAGGTTTTTTTACATCATGGGCTAAACATGAGCTAACAGCTGTAACCTCAAAAGAGCAAGCAGGATTTGGGCCACAGCATTTAGAATTATAAAATGAAAAGTAAATATTAAATACATAATTCTGTTAGTTTTAATCCATCATCTCAGTGTTCACATCTAGGCATCATGCCAGAATTAAGCCTAGGAGGCACTGACCTGAAGAATAAACAAGCATACATTCTGTGTGCTAGAAAGGAAGCCTCAGAATAATTCGTTCTTCTGCAGTCATGAGATCCCTATGCTGCTGGGGTGACTGCATCTGCCAATACCAGGGCAGGAGAGCAGGGGAATGTCTCCATCCACCCCCTTCCCACGACCTTTGCTTGGTGGTGGGAAGTGTGTGGACCCAGCGTGTCTGCTTTGAGGCACAGACCCACAACTGGTGAGCATGTTGGCCAAAGACAGATGTGAGGCTGCAATTCTAGACCTCCATCTGCACCTGAGAAACTTGAGTTTTTACCTGAGTCCATATTGTATCCCCCAGCCTGCAGTTCCTCATCTGTTACGAGCTGTATATAAACCAGGTGAATCTGAGCAGTACAAAAAAAGGGAGAGGCAGCTCTGATGACTGTGACAGGCTGCAGTCAGGTTTCTCTGAAACTGTAGTGCTATTACTTGGTGTCATCATCTCCTAGACATATTGTGCAATACCCTCCATTTAACTTGCAACTTTTATTTAACAGGATGGTTTACGAAGATTATCAGGGAATGAATACATATTGTCAGCAAAACGTAAGTTTTAATTTGGCAGCTACTAAGATACTAAAACGTGTTCAGAAGTTCAAGAAACAGGGGAAATGTGATTAGATGTCCTTTTTTATGAGCATTTTTTTTTTGTTTGGGTGGTTTTGTTTTTTTATCTATAAGCGTTTTCCTGCAGCATTACTGAGCTGGGTGTTACTACAGAAGAGAAAGCATGGTCATTCAGTAAAATTGTATCTCACTATTAAATATACTACTTAAAATACTGTTAATATACTGTTAATAAATACGTATAGTAATAACTGTATTCCTCAAAAGAAACTCATCAGGTCGCTGGCAGTCTGAGCTCTCCAATCTCCCTCAATGACATACCCCCACGGATAACACAAGCAATGGAAAATGAGGAACAGTGGGATTTTGATATCTTTGAACTTGAGGCTGCCACCCATAAAAGGTCAGTAAATGCAAGAGCTCATAAACTGAAGTTGCTGAAAAGTGACTTAAATGTCATCCTGTAATAGATCCTTAAGTTCTTTACCTGTGTTTTTAGAACTGAATTAATTTTATTTTTAATGTCAGATGTTTGAATTTTTCTCATTGTCATTTCTAGTTGTGTATGCATCTTAAATATCTTCTGTTTCATCATGTACTATTTCCTGCAAATTCCCAGTGGATATAAGTGAAGATTATATATCTTTGGTATGGTATAATAACAACACAGCATAATTTTTAAAGCCTTCCTTATATTCAGTAACAGAAAAGTTATACAAATCAAATTATTTTCTTCTGGAGATAGAAGATAATTCCTATTATGGCAAACTACACACAGAGTCAACATGCTGGTCTTGAGTTGATCAGTTGATATGGATCAGGTTTTATTTTCTTTCCATTTGATTAGGTAGGTTTTATTCCTGAACAGTTCCAATACACCTTTTCAGCAGAATTCCCATTACCTTCCTCTGGGATTAGAGGAAGGTCTTTATTCTAAAGTCTTGGCAGGTTACATTTTATGTATAAGCCTAACTGAAGAGCATTTACTGATAAAAAGCAGAGCATACCAATTTCCATCATAGAAGTTTTCAAAAGCAGATCAGCAGCTTTGATAGACTGTACTTCATCAGTAGCAAAGGCTCCCCCTATGACTGTAAATTGTTCTTTCTGTTTAAATAATTGGTTTTATTTTCTGATGCTTATCAAAAGTTCCCCTTTTGGATCTAGTTTCATGTATCATTCCTTGTCTTAGGTAAAAACTCTTGTGAGACACTAATTTGGAGGCCAGATCTTGCAATGAACTGACTTTTTAAACCCTTTGTCAAAATCCCAGATCTGGAAGAGCTTTGAAAGTTATTCAAAACCCAAGTCTAAGAAAGATATCAGGCACTTAGTTAACAAATATGCACTTCATTTTTATACTGTGGTTTTATGAGCCAAAAAGGTGCAAAATCGCCTAGGGTTTTATTCTTCTTTAAAATGATTTTAACTTTAAATGAAGGTATTTACATCCACATCCTTTAGGTTTTCTTTCTTTGCTGCATTTTGATTTCTAATGAAGTAATATAGATAAGTAATTAAAAAGCAAAATGTAAAAATACAGTTAGTCTGTGTGATTTACAACATTTAATGGGTACATTGCAGTAAATTAATTATCCCAGCCAACATGCATGAGATCACCAGGTCGGTTTCTCTGTTCCTACTGTTTTGGAGAGACCACAGAGGGACAAAGGAGGTACTTTGTTGCCGGTACTCTTATTAAAAGTAGTATAATTATGATTACTTCCTACTGTGTTTAAATAACGGTGGTTCATTTGTTAAGAGAAGTAAAGTGATTTTCCATGACTCACAAGTATGGATATGTTTCTAGTATTGCCTTAAGTCCAAGCAGAGATATGGTAATAAAGCCAGGATAATTAATTAAATCTTGATGCATTACCAGTCCGCTGGCAGAGAAACCTGGAGACACCTTTGTGTGACACTGGGGGGGATTAAGGGGAATCTGACTTTATGTATGTTACCATTCTAGAATATGACACAGTTATTCTGTAACGAGTCCTTATACATTATTTCATATGTCATTCATATTATTTATGCTATATAATACTCTTTCAGCTGCATTCATTTTAAAACTTTCTGTTTATTTTTCTGCACAGGCCTTTGGTTTATCTGGGTCTCAAAATATTTGCTCGCTTTGGAATCTGTGAATTCCTAAACTGTTCAGAATCCACTCTGAGGTCATGGTTACAAGTTATTGAGGCTAACTACCATTCCTCCAACTCCTACCATAATTCCACTCATTCAGCAGATGTACTACATGCTACTGCTTACTTCTTGTCTAAAGAAAGAGTAAAGGTGAGTCCACATTTATGAGAAACAGTGTAGGTGGGAAAAACAGATGCAATCAAAGATCTCTCAGAAACAGATTCAAAAGCCAAATGTCTGCCTAGTGCAAACCAGTTTGGTAACTCTGAGGTCAACAAACTGGGCTGCTTTACATGAACTCTAGGATCTCTCTTACAGTTTGTGTAGAAGGATGGATACTAATATTACAGATCTGAATAATTCTTGATGGGAGAATAAGAAAACCTTATTTTCAAGTAAAACTTCTTAGTATGGTTAAACCTTCTCAGATAGGTGAGTTGATGACATACCTACTTTTATGATGGTACATACCAAATACAGATTTAATGTGATAAATTACCATCTCTTATGCCTTGTGATGGTCATTTTGCAAAAGACTCCCAGGACAATATAGGCCATAAAGTAGGCTGTATCACCCACTGGAGAAGATGCCCTAAGGTTTATAGAGACTGCATTGGAGGAGAGTATTGAAAAAATTCCCTTCTCAGTACTATAATACCCACTGGGGTATTAGAGCCACTGACAACCAGAATAAATCAGAGTGACTTTTGCTCTCACATGCCCAGACTGGAGATGGGGCATAAAGCAGTGCTTGGTGTGTGTGCAGTAGAGTGGTGGGACATGTTTCTGAGTCGCAGTCTTGGGTAGAAATTCTGAACTGGCCTGCATAAGGATAGCGCCAGTGATGGGCACCTGGCTGAGCAATTTGTGACTGTAAACAAGCTTCTGACAGCTCATTAAACTGTAGCAGTTCCATTAACTTGGAGCTGCAGCTCATTAGTGCGCTCTCCAGAGGCTGATTTACAAATACTATATACCAAGTGGCAATAGAACATCACTGGATTTTTTCAGCCCCTGGTTTACCAGAGATTTAGCTTGTCTTCCCAAGAATATCTATGAAAAACAGACAAGGTCTGGATCCATTTCAATGCCACAGAAGCATGACTGCCTCCTCTTTTTCCAGAATGTTATTTTCATTCCTCTGTAGGCATAGGAAGATAAAAAAATGTTGCAGCAGCAGAAGGAGCAGAATCAAAGTTCAGAATTCTCTCTTTATCTTTTCAAAGTTAAAGCCCAGCTGCTTTTGTGTTGCCCAGAGTTCAACTTAATCTAAACATAGAAAGCCCAACTCTGCCACTGAAATTCATGCTGAGAATATTTTCTTTGGTAATTTGAACTCAGTTCAACTTGCCTAGGAAAATTTTCTGGCTCCCAAATTGAAGCCATATTCTCAGAATTGTTTCCAATTCTGTGCCATGGGAGTTAAGATAACAGAGTTAGAATCCTTGACTTGATGTTGGGTGTAAAACTGGTGTAAATCCCTGTGAAATAAGTGTCAGGTAGACTGCTGTGGTCCTCCAGGTCAGGTGGTCTCATGTTTCTGGCAATTTCCCATCTGCACAGGTCTTTCTCAGCCAGACTGAATGCTGGTCAGTGTGTCCCTCTGAGGAGAGCCTGTTCTCAAATCCCTCTCTCCTAAGTTCATACCACAAAAATAGAATCCCGTGAACAGCAACTGAAAGAAAGAAGAAACTAACACACAGCAGAGAGTATTTCAGACAGTGCTAATATGAACTAGGGCAGAAAGAATTATTTGCCTTCTCTTGTTCTCCACGAGACTCTCTTAACAGTCCTCAATGAATAATACCCCTGCTCCTGCAAAGTCAAGTCATTGCATAATTTCAGGTGGTGTAAAGAAGGGTAGGATTTGTCTTTTCACCTATCAAGTGTAACTATTCTGAATGGTAGTAGAGAGCCCATAGAGAATTTGGACCTCAAATTAAAGCAAATTGGAATGAAAATTATCTGCCCTGCTCCCATATTCAAATGGGAATATTTCTGCTCTTGTGTCTCTTTCATTTTATTAAAACTTTTAATATCATTGTTTTGTATTTATAGTCCTTCACAAAGGCCAGTATAAACACAGCACAAAGGCTAGTTTCCAAATGTATATTAAATATTTCTGAGATGCTTAGTTCTTCTTCTCCTTTATGCTATTAATAAATTATTAACACTTAAGTGTAAAGTCTTAAAAGTCAAATAGTTTTGTATTTCATGACAGGGTAGATAAAAATAGACATAAAGCAATGCCCATTGCAAGTAGACATAAAGCATGGAGTGCAGCATGCTACCAGAATCAGAATGGGATTCAGAAAGTAGAGAACATGCGTCATGAAATTTTTCCATGGATGCAGAACATCAGATTTTCTCCATAGAATATGCGTTAGCTCCAGGACACTGTTATTAAAGAACTGAATGTATGGATAAAATTCTTTTCAAATTCTAAACCTAGCCAGCACGTAAGTGGAACATGATTAGGACACATTAAATTGCCAAAGGAAATTAAGGGGTCTGGTCATAATAGAATAATTTTTAGCAGCATTGGTCTTTTTTCCAAGCCAAGTACCTTAACTCCAAGTGAAGGTGGTTTCAGTGTTGTTAGAAAACACAAACTAATTTATTACTTTACATTTGTTTAATTTGATGTGCTGTGACAAAGGTCTGGTTAAGGCAAAATTTAAGAGGTACAAAATGGCCAAAAAAGTCACGCAATGTTCAATGAAGCTTATAATGAATTTTCCATTGCTCTGGGTAGAACATCTGACCCTTACCGATCTCCAGGGTTTGGGCTTTTATTCCTCAGCAACTTGGCTTAATCTTATGGACAGAATAGGGTTTCTAAGGAGTCTGCCAGGAAAACTAAGCACCCTTCTATTTTCAGCAAACTCTGGATCCAATTGATGAGGTTGCTGCGCTCATTGCTGCCACAGTCCATGATGTGGATCACCCAGGAAGAACAAATTCTTTCCTGTGCAATGCTGGCAGCGAGCTCGCCATTCTCTACAATGACACGGCCGTGCTGGAGAGCCACCATGCTGCCCTGGCTTTCCAGCTCACCACCCGGGATGGCAAATGCAATATATTTAAAAACATGGAGAGGTAAGCTTAACCCCCAGGGTCCTTGTCTGCCCACTAACATCTCTCACTTCCTTCTGTGTAACATAAGGCAAACAAGCATCCCAGAGGAGGGCAGTGCCTGATGGATATCTGTCCATGGCCCTTTTGAAATTTGCTTCTAAAACAGTAGAATGCTTCTGTCTCTCCTTCAAAGACTTCTAAGTAATTCCCCACCGTCAGTTTCTCCTGTCCATACAAAGGCAGAGCCTGTCTAAGGCACTTAGTGTAGATCTTAATGTGAGCAAGTCTAGAAGAGTTATTTTTGTGTCATTGAATGTAGAGAACAAGCTGTGGCTGGGTGGTAGAGAACAAGGAGAGAAAGAGCCACAGAGCATCAGTCAAAAATAAAATACCTTGTGGCAGTGTGAAGGATAATGAAGAACCTGCTGCTCTTGCAGCCTCAGAGAAGCATTTAGAGCAAGGATGTGACCATTGCCTTGGTTCTCTCAAGATACAGCAGAAAAATATTGCTGAAAATTGACTGGAGAGTGAGTCACTGCTGAGTGTCTGTGCTAAAAGCCTTGGGAACATGCAGGTGTGGCATGTCCTAGCAGCCTCCTAAGCAACTGGTGCCTCTGCTTCTGCCCAGCTCTGGTACTGTTTCTCCTAGAGTCCAGTTCTGCCTGGAGCACATATGTCTCTACACACCAAAGGTACTCCATCTAACAGAGATGCAGCTGCCCAAGCCTTTATTACTGTTCTTTCTCCCCCTAGCACCTCTCTCAAACAGGAATGGTCTGTTGAAATTTTGTTAGACTTGTTTTAGCAACCAGCCCTTTGTGACCCAGCCAGCATTCTTAATTGTTTCCTTCTTTAAACAGGAATGAGTATCGAACCCTTCGCCAAGTCATTATTGACATGGTCTTAGCAACAGAAATGACAAAGCACTTCGAGCATGTCAACAAGTTTGTCAACAGCATTAATAAACCCTTGGCAGCACTAGAAGAAAATGGGGTAAGCAACACTGCAAGTCCTCCTTAAAATGCCTAGGCAGGGACTGGGAACCCTTGGCAGTAGGAAATTCCTACATGGTGTTCTGAGAAAGTTTATCAGAAATGTGGAGAAAGAGAGGCTGGCGATTTATCTTTCACCTCTGGGTTTGAATCCCCTTTTGCTTAACATGGTTGTCACTCATTTTGATGGTGAGTGGAACTCACTTGGATCCTGTTAATATCAAAGTGTTGTGATGTCATACTTGGATCAGGGCCCTGGGCTGTGTTTTCATGTAAAAATGCCATTTTGATTAACCCTTGTCACTCCCTTGGACAGAGTGGCAAGAGTGGGCATTGTTGTTGGCCATTTCTGCAAAGGAGACCAGGTTTGCTTCAAAGCAGAGGCTGAAGTGCATCCCTCCCAAGGGGACATGCTAGGGGTGCAGCATAAGGGCAGGACTGTGGGCTGGCATGTGGTGCATTCTCCGGGGATAAGGGCCCTCAGCCTCCAGTGCTGCCTGGCAGCATTCATGGGGTTTCTGTCTGCTTTCTTTTTTAATCTTTAAAATAGATGATGGTGACATTATGTATCATATAGACATAATCAATAGCCATCTGGAACCCCATGGACACAAAGAAATTGCCTGTTAAGAACTCTTTCTGAAAAACCACACCAGTTTCAATAACAGCTTCAACCAGCAATTTTGTTGCCAGTAAGAGCAGTGTATAATTTGATTGGAATGATTTTTGCAAAGAGAAGACTTGCAGAAATGGTTATGATAAAGTTTGCATCGGTGGCAATGTCATGTAGGAGCTGTAATGGTTTTCTGTATTTTTTTACCATGTTTTTTAGAAAGCCACATTTATGACTGTTGTATGTAATGGGAGAAGGCAGTCTTTTTATTATCTGAGAGTGGGAGAGAAACAGGTCTTGTTCCTTCACCCATGAGAAGCAGACTGGAGCTTAATTGGAGAATTGTACCTTTGTCCACAGGAGTATAGGCTAGAATTAGCTTTGTTCTTGGCACCTGGTGATGCTAATGGGAACTCCGTGAATGTGAAGCCAAAGTCCCAGTAGGACACTGGTTGTACTGAATAAATAAGAAGAAAGGCTGTTAAGTTCCCAGCTTGACAGCCTCTCTGGATGAGCATAGCAGGAGGAGGACAAGGGATCTGCTGCTGCTGGGGGTAGTGCACTGCACTGGCCTGTGGAGTGTGTGACTCTGTAGTGCTCCTGGTCCTGCTGAAGGGCTCTGGACTGGCCTGGCTTGGTGTGCAGAGCCCCTCCTCCTAGCCACAAGGGTTGGGATGTAGCAGTTGTTTGAGCAGCAGCATCCATCCAAAGAGCCAAGCTCCTCTTCTTGCCTATTACAGAGAGCTGAGCAGCTGGTGCTGCTGAAGAACAGGGCTTGGACCTGGACAATCAGAGAGTAAAAAACACAAACAAGGACATAGAAAAATGAAACAAAACTTTAATCCTACCCTTAAGCCCCAGAGACTGCAGGGAAATTATCTGCCCCACAAGGCATTTGTGATTCACAGCAAATCGTGCCCAAGGATGGGAAGAAAGACAAAGAATATATAATTTCTACTGAAAACAAGAAGCAAAATGTTTCCCTTCTTTCAGCTGGGAGTTTCAGTTTGGCAAGTCCCTATTAAAAGGCCTGTAATGTGTGAGTGGGTAAAGCAAATTATTTACTGTGCTGAGCAGAACAACGCTGTCAGCCCCTCTTTCAAGTCTGTTGTCCCTCTGGCTGCAGCAGCAGTGTGTGTTTTCTGGCCTGCTTTCCAGTCATGGTGGTGACTCAGTGTAGTGTTTGCAGGCTGAGCTGCCAACTGCCTGTTCCAAATGGGACAGTTGCACTTCTTTTTTTTATTTATTATTTTTATACAGATTTGTTCAAAGAGCCATGCTGAGAAGCTGCTCTGTTTGTTTCCTTTCTGCTTTTGTTTCATAAACTGAAAAAAATCCTTTCCAGTTCCAGCATCCTTTATCCTCCCATTTCCCCTCATGATGTCACCTAAGCTATGACAGGAAGCCAACATCTGACATGCAGAGACACCTCTGCACTCTGAGCAGGATGCTGGGATTAAGCACAGTTAACACATTTTATTCCCAAGACATCTGCATCCAGCAAGTAGAACTGTGCCTTTGGTTTGAACAGATCTTAGAGGTGAACATCCTTTCTTGATTCCTGGTGGTTTGCCTGCTAGGATATTCGCTACTATCCATAACTGAACAATCTCTGATTTTCCATGCTTGTCTTTCTGGAGCTTCCTTCACTTTATGTTGGCTTTCTCATATATAGTTTTTCCTTGTTTGGAGGTGCATACATCTCAATTTGTTTCTTCTGTTTGCCCTTCCACATACCTGAAAATGAGGGAAAAGAATTGCTTTGGGCATCTCATTTTGGTGAGAACTGTGGACTGGTATTTCTGAGCCATTTCTATACTATCAAATAAGCTTTTTATTACTGTCAGTTTCTTGCTTTCTTCCCCACAAGAATTGTCTTCTGAAAAATGTCATGGTTATTCTGACCTAATAAAAGGTCAGAATGTTTCTGCTGCTTTGTATCTCTTTGTACAAAACACTGTAGGAACTGGTAGCACATTATTATTGTCATTGTTGTTCGTTACTTCTTCCCTGCTCTGACTGTAGAGCAAGACCTTGTTAGGTGCCAGAGAAGTCTTGTATGTTCATTGCTTCAATGAGTTTCTATTCTGAGTAGACAGTGTTGTAGACTCCTGTATCTGTCCATCCTTAAAGAGTTTAGCAACAAGAGAAGGGAATGAGGAACATGCCTGGGAGGCTATCGGGATGTGACTCTCTGAATAGCAGCAGTGCTGTCAGAATGATTGATACACTGATGGGGTTTGTGTGCCAAGGGTGACTCTGCATCTTGGGTCAGTCCCTCTTTTCAAACCAACTATTCCACTCTTAATGTGCAAGTCCATTAGTCCTTGGGTTTCAGCAGAGTTACATTTTTCTGCCTACACTGTCATCACTATATGTGTAGTGATGAACTGATCCTCTCCACATGTTTAAGAAGGCAGATAAGGAGTAGAGGGATTAGATGACTTTCCCAAAGATGCCCAAGAGATCTGTCACAAAGAGAGTGACTGAATCCAGAAACTGGAGTTCAGAGCTGTGGCTAACTTTCATAATCCACCTATAAATTCAGTTAGACATCACATCTGGTAGCCAATAGCAGGACTGATCCCTGTAGGATGTGCTGAAAGCATTCCCAAAGCACAAAAGCTTTTGAGTTAGTGCATGGAGACCTTGCTAATGGATTGTTTTTAATTCATAAACATTACAGAATAATGGTGATGGAGAGTCGATCAAAACTGTTCTCAGATCTCCTGAAAACCGTATCCTTATCAAACGCATGTTGATAAAGTGTGCTGACATTTCCAACCCATGCCGACCCAGAGAGCAGTGCATAGAATGGGCCGGACGCATCTCTGAGGAGTACTTTGCACAGGTAAGGCAGCTAAAACAGCCTGCTGAAACTGCAGGTGAGCATCTCTTACAAAGGGAGGAGAAGGCTGCCCGCATCACAGAATATCTCAGGCTGCATTATGTAACATGAAAAATAATAACCTTTCTATTTTAAACTATGGGTATTACTCATGCCAATACACAACTAGATGCCTTCAGAGAGATGGAAGTTGACAACATCTATGATGCAGTTTTTAAAGAAATTTAAGCATTCAAGTTGTTCCGTTTGGAACTGGGCTTTTTGAGCCTTGTCTGCAAAGGCACTCCCATCACATGAGAGAGCAAGGATGCCTTCTGTACCCACATGCTGGCTTTGCCTCAGGAATAGGATCATCAGGTTCTAGTGTTTGGATGGGAGCAGCACTCACTCCAAGAAATGCTGTAAGCCCTTAGCACACTGTGCTGAGGAAAGGTTTTAGGAAGGTGTGGAAAAGGAGAGGGCAGGCATCATTACAGATGATAGACCAAACACTGCAGTTGGAACTTGGTGTCCCAAGCAAGGGGCAAGGGAATAAAAAAGGTACTTTGCCATGTCTGAGTGGGACAGATCACCGCTTCCATCAGAGATTGAAACTGATTGAGCAGCTCTTAGGTCCAAAGCAGTCATAACTTGGTAATATGTGAAGTTACTTAGGGTCAACTTGTGTGCAGATACAGAAGGTAAATATATATCCCTTTGTGGGAAACACTGGAAGGCACTATTTGTCTGCTGTTTTGCTGAAACTGAACAACTAGATGCTTAAGATTAAGTCGCTGCTGCTTCAGATTTGTTCAGGTTCCTCCTCTGATTTACGATGCATGCTCTAGTCAGTGCCAAACAATCTGCTGCTAAAAGAAGCCCATTAACAGAATGAGTCTTAGATGAATAATCACTAATGTTTTTTGCAGACTGATGAAGAAAGGAGGCAAGGTTTACCTGTTGTGATGCCAGTTTTTGACAGAAATACTTGCAGCATCCCCAAATCCCAATTATCATTCATTGATTACTTCATTATTGATATGTTTGATGCCTGGGATGGTAAGCAAAACTCTGCTGTTTCCTGATGTGAACATTTTGTGAACATTTGAAACTGCTGTAATACAAAATTTCTTTTTTATGGCTCCTAAGTAAAGGGAGAGAAAAGGAAAGATTCCTGCAGTTCAATAAGATTAATAACTTCATTATTGCTTATAAGTATTGCTACAAGGAATTCTCATGGCTTGTCTTTAATATACTAGATTCAGGCAATCTTTAACTTTTTAAACTTGCTTCTCTGTAAACAGAACACATTCTCTTTCATAGCTCTTTGAGCACCGTCATTTTGTCCATGTTAATATTGGTTATTCTTCAAGGCAAGTTTCTACAGTCTGGAAACTGCTTAGGGGAGCAGCTGTTTCCTTCCAAGTGCTGCCTCCGTGGTAAACGTGGTCAGAAATGTGACTCTCCTGAGTGCCAGATCATGACATGTGACTGAGGTTTGATGGGGCAGGATAATTACAGCCATAATTATCTATGCCCCTTCTGGAAAACTATGTTCCTTTGCTGGGACTTGCAATACCAGTATTAAGTAGATTTCCAGAACAGTTCTCAGTGGCCCAAGTGCTACACGAGTGCTGAGAGCTATACAGCCAAAACTATCTCAAGCATCAGTGTGACAGATTTAAGCTTTTCTACTTAACACAGTTGCCCAGACATTTCAAGTGATACTTAAGCAGACAGAATCTGTGACTGTTTCAGTTCTGCAAACTCAATACTTTCTGCCCTTTCTTCCCTAGCATTTGCAGATCTGCCAAACCTGATGGAGCATCTGAATAATAACATTAAATACTGGAAAGGACTGGATGGAAGGAACCTGCGAGTCCTTCGACCACCACCAGAATAGCAGTCAGACCATGGTGTGTCATTCACTAGCCAGATGCATATTTATTCAAGCTCACTTTTATCTGTGTGAATTCAGATTTGTTTTGGTCTCTTCAGTATTACAGTAAAGCTAGCCCATGCACTTGGGGAACTTTCACATTCAAGAGAACACGAGGTCAGCAGTTGACTTCGACAAAGTACCATGTGTGGACTCAGATGAAATAAGCCCACCAAGTGGAATTACACTGGATTGCTGCAGTACTTGTACTGAAGAGGGTTTATTATGAACATACTTCTGCCATATCTTCATACCAGCACGTGAAGCTGGAAGACCTTGAAGAGAATCCTCATAAAAAGGACATTCATAGAAGTTTATCTATTAATAGAGACTCACACCTTTTATGAGAAAGCTACATGCTTTTTATAAGCACTTAAGACAGTTATGTAGAACAATCAGACATTTAAAATGCAACTGTCTATGAAAGAATTTTTGATCTATGAAAAAATAGATGTACTGTATTTTTTCACATCACAGAAGGTGCAATCATTCACTTCTGAGCACTACTGAAAGTGAGTTCTCCTTAAGAAATTTAGTAGCAAATGTAAAAAATAAGACAAGAATTTTTGAGGTTGATCGTTAGCATCTATGATTAAAATGTTATGTTTTATTTATTTTGTTAGATGTTCAATATTTTCTATGAATTTATAAATACTTAAAAGCCAAAGCCAACTTTAGATGCATTATAAATTTACATGATTCATACTCATTAATATACATTTAATTGATGTACAGACCTTTTATTTTCATAATGCAAATACAAAATACTATACAATGATACATTTTTATTGCACTGTAAGGATAGATGTGTATGTTTAAATATTGTCTGATTTATGTTAATTAAAATAAGTTTTATTAAAAAGGTCTCACTTGAGAATAGTAGAATAAACAAGAACTGTATACTGTCTGAGCACCAGAACTGCAGTAGTTCTCCCACAAACCAGTGAGGACCACGTGATCTTCTCTTGGTTACAAAAATAATAATGTGTTGGAACTCTTTTGTTTTCTTCCATGACATTTTATTACTGAATTCCCTATTAAAGTCTGCCTTATTTTGTATAGTATTTCTACAGAGCATTCCACTGCTTATATGAAGAGGTGATACTAAGCATCTAATGAATTTCAACATTTTATAGCCAATGTATTTTCCTCTGCCATAAAAGAAAAAGAACATAAAACCACCACCAACAATCTTGAACTCAAGAAGTTTGTAAAGGCTGTGTACCTTCACAATTTGAATGAAATCTTCATAGCAACCACCAGAAAATAATAAAATGTATATTTTAAGAAGTGTCAAGTCCTACCCATTTAATTTGAAATGTAGTTTGCAGACTAACAAACACATGAAATTATTTTAAAAATAACTAAGATCCTTCTGGTGTGAGGAAGGGAAAAGTTGAGGGGGTTGAACTGGCCTAAGGGTGATGAAAGGTGATATGTAGCTGGCAAGCCCCTGTGCTTGTGGCCTGCCCTTGGCCAGCCCAGCAGGCCCTTGTGTAGCCTTGGACAAGTCTCTTCACAGCTACATGCAGTGTCACGCTGTGTTCCCCTGGAGGACTCGAGGAGTATCCTGTCAGCCTTCCCAGGCATCCAAAGGCACTGAAAGAGTTGCTGACCATCGTTACTGCAGAGGCAATTGACTTTAGAGACATTTTGAGCCATTCCTGAAGAAGCAGAAGCCAGGGAGAGGTGGATGATGGAGCAGTTCAGGGAGTGCAGCAGTAGCAGCCTTAAGGTAAGAAAGGAGGAGGTGACCTCTCCAGGTGTTACCTGCTTCTGTGTTTCTCCTTCCTCTCCAAGCCAGTGAGACTGATGGGCTACCACCATTTGTTCCTGTTACTGTCATGCCTTTCTCCCCTTATCCTGCTGGTGTGTGTTCTCTTTACCTACCCAGAATTCAGTTATATGTTGTTGGGGCAGGGAATTCTCTTTCGTAATTCCATTTAGTGCATTGTTGTGTGCATATTGCCTAAGCCATGGGGCTCAGATCCTGTGAGAGGTGCCCAGACTGTGCCACTGTCTCACTGACAGTAGTAGGACAGAAGCTTCTGTGGTCATTCTTCCAGAGGTTCTACAGTCAATGCTGAAGGAGCAGATATATTTTCATTGGAGGCTTAATGAAACAAATATCCTGTTTTCCTGGCAATATTACATTGTATTTCCTTTTGCTGCATCTGTTGTAACTAACTGTAATTTGCTACCTGGTATTAATCTCTCCTGTTCCTTGCAGGCTCCTGTGTCTCCATTAGAGGAAAACTGCCTCACACCATCAGTATCTCCTCTGTTTATCTGCTACAGTGAGGATGGGAGAGGAATTGTGGGCGTGAGCATGTGGGCCCAGAGATTTGTCTGCAGGTAAAAATCATGGAATCATTTAGGCTGGAAAAGACCTTTAAGATTATGGAGTCCAACTGTTCCTCCAGCACTGCCAAATCCACCACTAAACCATGTCCCCAAATGCCACATCTACATGTTTTAAATCCCTTCAGGGATGGTGACTCCACCACTGCCCTGGGCATCCTGCTCCAATGCTTGACAGCCTTTCAAATGAAAATTTTTTTCCTAATATCCAGTGTAAACTTCCCCTGGTGGAACTTGAGGCCACTTCCTCTTGTCCTATCACTTGCTTCTGGGAGAAGAGACTGACTCCCACGTGGCTACAGTGTCCTTTCAGGTACTTCTAGACACTGCTAAGGTCTACCCCAAGCCTCCTTTTCTTCAGGCTAAACACCCCTGGTTCCCCCAGCTTCTTCTCACAAGACTTGTGCTCCAGACCCTTCCCCAGCTCCATTGCCCTTCTCTGGACACGCTCCAGCACTCAGTGACTGTCCTGAACTGAGAAGCCCAGAGCTGGACCCAGCACTCGAGGTGCAGCCTCACCAGTGCCCTGTGCAGGGGCAGAAGCACTGCCCTGGCCCTGTTGGCCACACTGCTCCTGACACAGGCCCGGTGCCACTGGCGCTCTTGGCGCACTCAGGCTCATGTTCAGCTGCTGCTGACCAGCACCTCGCGTCCTTTTCTGCTGGGCACTTTCCAGCCCCTCTGCCCCAGCCCGTACCGCTGTGTGGGGTTGTTGTGACCCAGGGGCAGCACCCGGCCCTTGGCCTTGTTGAACCTTATACCACTGGCCTCATTCCATGGACCCAGTTTGTCCAGATCCCTCTGCAGAGCCTGCCTACCCTGCAGCAGAGCAACACTCCCATCCAACTTGGTGTTGTCTGCAAACTGGCTGAGGGTGCACTTGGTCCCCTCATCCAGATCCTCAATAAAGATATTAAACAGAACTGCCCAGAAAAAATATTTCTTCATAAGCATAGATAATATTCTGGGTTATATTAATATAGCTAGAAACGATCATCTGCTATAAAAATGCCTCATGCATCATCATTGAAAAGATGTGATCGATATGATTAATTCCCTGAAATTCACACTGCATTTTTATTTTCGTTACTTGGACTGTAGAACTGTGCTAATTAACCCTCTCTATAAGCCAGATTTATGTCCATATTGGTGTACAATAATTTCACTTAACGTGTAAAACACTGATTTTCAGCCACTGCAGCTTTGTTCACCCTCTTTGTCCATCTAAATTTGCCAAGGACAGATTATAATTAAAATCTGGAACCACGATGCCTGATCTTTACTTTCTTCCCACTGAGCTTCTCTCTCCAAGCCAGACCTCTGAAGCCTTCTGTGCACTGTGAGGCTGTGCCCATTCTGTGGGGGTGATTCCAGGCTGCTCCCCATGCAGTGTGAAGGGCCTTGCTGTGGAGCAGTAATAGCTCTAGCCTTATATTCACTGCTCCGGGGTGCAGATTCTTTGGATCCCAATGCAAATGCTTCAGCCATTCCAGATCCCCTTCCTTTATTCTCCAAGATTACGCAGCAACATCACATGCCCTGTGCTCTGAACCCTTTCCAGTTCATTTTTGAATTGTCACTCAGTGATGGAACTTCCTGGGGACAAAAATGGCTTTACTGATGGTCCTTCACCATGGAAGGGAGAACACTGGAATAAACTGAGTGTGATTGGAGTGTTCCCAAATTCAGTTAGGCTGGCAGTCTTATGCAATGTCTGAACTTTTCATTTGTTCTTGCTTTAATGCTAATACAAGAGTAAATTCCAATGTAGGCATGATGAAGGAGATGTCCTTTATGCACCTCCAGGGCTTTAGTGTAAATCTCTGTGTTTTAAAACTTAGTAAGGTTCAACAATTCAGCATTAAATGACAGAATGACTGGCTCTATTTTTCAGGCTGCATATTTTCTATCAGGTAATCCTGCTTCTAAACCTGGATATCACTGTAGGTGCTTCCAAGGGAATCTGAACTATTATGATCTGGTAAAAAAAATGTTGGCTTTTCAGAAAATTGTCCTAGATGAATATTTTTTACTCTTGTATAAAATTTGAAGTAATAATTGCTTATTCTTACAAAAGGAGAAACCAGACAGGTGGAATGCACAGCTACCTTATCACAGGTCTGAAGATGGCTTTCATACTGCAGTTTACCCAATGGCCATATATAAATTTAAAATCACCTGAAATGGAATGATTGCCTTGCTTTTTGTTGCAGTGCCTTTTCATCTGAGTGTTTCTGCTTGTCTCAGTAGAGGAATCATTGATAAAACATTTAAGAAAATGTGTCTTGAGCATGAAGGAATTGAGCAATGGCAAGGCCATTCCTGCATAAAAGAAAAGAAAATAGATATCTAATAATCACTTGCTGGGTGCTGAGAAACAGCACAGGCAAACAGTAGTCAGTTGTGCCCTTCAGTGAGACCAGAAGGGTTTGAGTCATAACTCTGCAAGGAGTGCTTGAAATGAAGTCTCAGAGCTATTCACAAGCTTCAGAACAAATAATCTCTCTGCTGATGTGTGACATCATGCCTCTGAGGTACGGGGGTCCCAGGGGTGCTGTTAAATGATAGCAGGATGGAGTGCAGTTTGTCCTGACATTATGTTTAGATGCAGAAAACAAGTTTTCAAATTGCTGCCGTGTCCCTGTGCAGCCTGTGCTGCTGGTTCTGAACAAAGGGGGTGTCCAGGTGTTTCAGCTGTTTTTTGTTGAAGCCTAGGCTCTGTGGGCAAAGGGCTGTGGCTTAACTCCACTGAATGCTTTCTCTCAGTGCCTGCTTTGAATGTTACTTGTGCAAAGTGTCTCACGTTTTCCTTTTTTTCCACTTGTTCAACATCTTAAAGACTCTTCTCCCACACTTCCCATGCAAACCTCAGTGGGCTCAGCTCTGCAAACCCTGTGAAGCAATGGCAGTTGCCTCTTTGGCAAGCAAGGCAACTGAGTTAGGAAAGGCCAGGGAACCCAGAGCTACTAAGCAAAGTAGCCTTGAGGCTTCTAAATATCTTTGAAGTCCTGGGTCTTCAAGCCTTTCCTGTGGTTTAACAGTAAGTGTTATGCCAGGAAATAGTCTTCTGGTCTTCTCATGTTCCACTTTTCCTCCTCTCTTCAGCTTCTCTGCTTCCGTTTTTCTTCTTAGCTCATTTGCTAGGAGTCTTTTCTTTAACTTCCACTGGCTGAACATCTCCCTCAAACGTACAGCCATAACGCTGGGACTAAATCCTGCCTTTCAAACTTACTCTTGCTGCTTACTACAGCTTTTACCACAAGAAAATCTTTTTCTTTCTGACTCAAAGTGAGCCTGGAGAAATATCTTATAATGGCTTACATTGGTATCCACAGGCAGAAGGAGAATACAAATGCAGTTAACTGAAATAGCTTGTGAGCCCTGCAGTACTGCTGGGGCAGTGGGAATATGTGTGCAAGGTCTTTGGTACTGTACTCCTACATGCAAAGTGAAGTTTAGGAGTGTTCCCAGGCACCTCTGCCTTTGAGGTTATCTTAGCAAGCACAAGCAGCAGGGGACACTTGAATCTGCCTTTTCTTGGTTTGCTTGCTCCCCCCGTCGAGTGACAAGAGTCATTGCTAGAGCTGAAACTCGTCTTGGTTCAGCCCATGGTAATTAACAGAAATCACTTTATCCTTTTAATACATAGGTAGTGAAATGGTGAACCGATGCATACAATTTTCAAGAGGAAGCGAGAGAGGTGATTCCTGTCTTTGAAACAAAAGAAGGAATTTAGCCAGTGTGTAATTATTCAAGTGAGAAGTTGGTCTGGTTTGTATTTAATATTCCAGAGTGGAATTTGATGTAAATCCTTCCCCAGAGTTCATTACATTAGCTCTTAGCTCAACCTGAGCATGCTGAGTGCCAAGTTCAGCATGCAGCATGTTTTATCACCAAGGAGAATGACGTCAGCCTGGTGATCCTGCAGCTCCCCAGCTCGAGGGAGGAGGTATGGCTTTGTCTTCAGCCTAAAGACAAAATGGAATATGTTTGATAAGATTGTCTTGGTATTTGCAGTGTGAAATGTGTGAGGAATATTGCTTTTTACCTCCAGCAAGAACTGTCCCTTTTTGCCTAAAATAAAAAAAGGTAAGTTACTTTGCTTGTAATATTATTCTACAAAAAATGAAATTTTTCCTTTACAGATCCCTAAGCTTTACAAGCAGACCCACAGAGCCCTTTCACAGGCAGGTGAAACGAGCTGCAGGGAAGCACAGGGGCTTGTGGGCATCCACAAGCTGTGGCAAACCCTGGCCTAGTCCTGGGGCTGCCTGGCTGCTGCTGAGGGCTCTGGCGAGGATCCTGCTGGCTGCCAAAAAATGGGAAGAGAAATGTAGAAAGCAGGTGCTTTCATAAGGGTTTGTCTCTGGTGTTTTTCAGAGATACTGGTCAGAGCTCCTGAGATGCCAGAGCTTTGTCCTCCCACCCCACTGTGTGCCGGGCTTGGTGAGACTCCTGGGAGAGATGAATGCCATCGGTGGGCTCAGAGTCCCAGCACTGTCCCCACGCTGGGTGGTGCCAGCTGTTTCAGACTCTGCTTATCATAAGTAAGGCAGACTGCAAGGATACAGCAGGAATGTGAGTGCACAGGAACAGGCAAGATGCCCAGCACCCCTCTGGGACTGGGCTGGGAATGGCACATGTGACATCAGACATGGCTTTCGGGGTTAATGAGGGAGAAAGACTCCAATTGCTTGAATACAGATAGTTTTCACAACATTGTGAGAGCAGAGTGAAGTATTCCTCACCTGACAACCAAGCCCTAAAAGTAAGCAGCCTCTCCCAGCGCCTCAAAATCCCTGTGCAGACTCAGTGCCAATGTGCTGATCTGTTATGACAGATCCCTGACAAGGCAAGGTCAGAAAGCACGAAGTTTTAGCTGCTCTATCATGCCAGGAACAAAAAAAAACCCCAACAAAACACCAACCAACCAACCAAAAACCACACAGAAACCCCAACAACAAAACAAACAACCCAAAGCCCTGTTTGAAAGTAAGCTGTTTTAAATAAACAAGTGTTCTTTGAACCACAGCAGAGTACATACGTAACAATGTTTGCTAAGTAAATATCAGTGACATGTTCAAGTCTGGCTTGGTAGGTATTAGCAAAGTGATATTTGTGTTGCTTTTGTTGTAACAAGAGTCAGTCATGTTTGTAGAAGGTGATCTGAAAAAAAGGGACCTTGGATTTCTTCGATCTGCCTACCAGTACCCCCACTTTGGGACTTAAAACTAAAAGTCCTTCCCAATGCATTGAATTTGGTGAAGTTATACTTAATTCCATTGGCTTAGCTCTGTTCATAATCCACCTCATGAGTATTGCTTCTTACCCATGGATCCAATAATTTTGTCTTTCTGAAGGAAATCTGTCCTAAGTCTGGTTGCAAATATTCAGTCACATTATTATACTGTGTACCTGAAAACCCCCAGTGCTGTGGCTGAGCAAAGTTCAGATCTACTTCCACTTCTGATCAGATGCACCCTGAGCTCAGATTTTCTTCTTGTGCTGCAAGCAGAGAGAGCCAGAGAGCTGCACACAGGCCTGCTCTCACTGCTTTGCCACTGTGCTGACCCAGTCATGAGATACTTGCAATGTGCACAGTTCTACAGAGGAACTGAGACAGCACCACATGGCCCAAAACGCAATGACTGCTTTTCCATTTGCAGATAAACAAAAAACCAAACCAAACCAAACCAAGCCACCATCAGTTTCTAATTTAAACAGCTGTTTATATAGGTGTTTGTATTTTTGTCTATCCTTTGACCTTTTGGTTTAACTTTTTAAGAACTAGATATGAAATCTAAGGTTAGTGCACAGAGGAATGCAAAGCAAGAGAACAGCTTGTAACATTGATGATGCTGAATTTGAAATTCTCCTCCGGAAACAAAGGCTTTTTTCTGTTGGACAGGCTGTGAGGAAGTTGGACTGATTCATAAGTGTCCTTTCCTGTATATCAATATAAGCCATCTCTTTGGACATGCTCCAAAATTTTGAGCTTAATAAATCCTCACTGTAAACTAGATGCTTCCATGTATAGGAGGCAAAATGTTTATTTCATCAAGCATTTTATTACACAGACCATGAAATATATCTGACTCTCACTGCACAGGCACAATACATAGTTCTATGACAGCAGCCTGGCTGCAGCTTTCAGTCAGCACAGGGGCACAAGGCAGGAGGTGTTGGGGTGGCCCCAGGCATCACCTGATGATTTGCTCTCCAATATCAGAGAGGGAATGTAAAGGAATTTTGTTTAGAGATTGAGAGAAAACTTGAGTGTATTCAACTGGCTGCAAAATACCTCCAAGGCAAGTGAGTTACCATGCTACTTTAGGCCCAGCCCAGCCTGAATGAGGGCGCCCGTGCAGGTGATTCGGGAGCTGTGCAACAGCCATCTCAGGGGTGAGAAATAGCAGCTTTGTCCGGCCCCGATCAAGCTGGTGAAGACCCAGGAGCTGCTGAGAGCTGGTAGCTCTCTCCCTCTGCCTTGCCAGGGCTGTGCTAGCAGTGGGAGTTATTCTCGTGCTTCCGTCTGCAGGATCAAGGGCATGTTAGGGGAATAAATGGAGATGGACAAGCCCAGCAGGTGGCTGCTGGAGGCAATAATTCAGCTGTGTGTGGATGGAGCCATCACTAGAGAAGCTGCTCCATGGCCCAGCCGAGGGCAGGTAGGGCTCAAGTGGGTGCCGAGCGTGGAGAGCTCGGCTTGGTCCGTAATATCTCGGGAAAAGGCTGCGGGAACAGAGCTCCCACGCCGAGGGATCCTGTAGCGCTCTCTCCCCGTCCGAGGCGCTGTCCCGGCACGGGGAGGGAGGGAAGGGAGGGAGGGAAGGAAGGCAGGAAGGAAGGCAGGAAGGCAGCGCCCGCCCTCTCCCCGCCCTCTGGCAGGGCGCATCGGCAGGGCCCCCCGCGGGAAATGGCGGCGCCACGAGGGGAGCTGGCGCAGCTCACGGTGAGGGGGCCCCGGCCCCGCTCCTCCCGCGGCGGGCAGAGGTGCCGGCAGCGGGAGAGCGGCG
>VXBQ01000412.1:739446-804341 GCA_013400175.1 Phainopepla nitens | reverse complement strand
TTATATATTATATAATAATTATATTATTATATAGTATGTACTATGTTACCAGGCTTATTTTTAATGTGTTTTAGCTCATAACAATAAGCTTTTAAGTACAGCAATTATTTAAAAAGGAAAGTTGTAGTAACTCTTTCAATTATGTGGTGAGCTGTGATGATGATGATGCAGTATTCTGCATAGTTACCTTTTCTCCTTCATCGTTTTCCATGTGAAATTCATATTTCCCAATTGCTGCATTTCTTGGAAAGCTTACAATATAGCCTCTGTGTCTAAAAAACCCAAAAACTTCTTGTGGCAATAAATTTCTACTGACATAATTCATCTGTGTGTGCTGGAATAAATTGCTTTCTTGCTGTGCAGCTGTTTCGGGGGATTATTTTGGAAATGCTTGAGGTTGTTTGGCACCTTTCATGAATGCAATAGTTGTCACTTTTCTTCCATTGGCAAAACTATGCTGCTTAAAGAATATCAGGAAGCTAACATAAAACTCTTTTAAAATAAATCTAGAAAGGTGAACAGCTTCTACATTCTCAGCACTGCACTCATCCTATGCTTTATTTTTCAGTTGTCATGATTGTTTTTCTTCACTGTGTGGCACAAAGCACCTCTGAAGCCAAGCACAATTTATATTGCCATGACAGATCCTATAAAATGAAGTGGAACGTGGCAGACATTGAAAGAGTTGTATGTTTGCAAATGATTAGCTGTCATAATATGTTTTTCTGATTCTGTATTTTTTTTTTCTGAAACTCTGGACTAGAAAAGAAAACAAGGTGGCCTGGTCTTTCAGGGCTTGATTTGGTGCCAAGGAAGAGGAAGAGTTTAGTTGCTCTCCCTTAGGCTACAAGAAATAGTTGACATAATAACTTAATTCTAAATAACATATTGACAACAAACACAATGAAAAATATTTCACAACTTTTAGTAAAGATTGTCTTTGATTCCTTAGAGTAAATGAAAGTGACTCTGAAGGTTTGGATAGACAAAATCAAGATGAAATCTGAAATTGTCATTATTATTGCATAAGCTCAAACAGTAACTTACTATAAAATGCCCCTTTTTTGCTGAAAGCTGTTTCTGAAAGTTTCACAGAAAACAAAATATGAAAGAATTTTTGTCACCACAACTGTTTTCCATCTCAAAGTCTAAACAAGTGGGAGATGACATTAGTCTGAATTTTATTTTAGTTGGAGACATTTAAAGGTTCATTGAAAATATTTTTCAGAAAAAGGATTTGATTGAAATTGTTCAGTGATCTGTTTTGCAATTCAGTTGGGTGTTTTCTTTTGAAATACCATGAGCAATTAATACTCAGGAACCTGTATCTCAAGGTGTCTGATATTCTCTTGATGGTGAAAAGTCTGTTCAGGGAAATGTTACAATCTGGGAAGTAAAACCGTAACTCCAAGCTTGCATCATCCTCAGAAACAGATGATTTTCCTAAGAGAATAGGAAGACTTGAGAGCACTGGCTTTCTGTAAAGTCTATGCATCCTCCAGAGTCTCCTTGACAGTAAGACATTTCTCCTGTCAGTAACTTTTTCTGTGCTCTCCTGGAAGTCAATATCTCCTTGATACAGGTGGATGCAATTTGCATCTGACTTTGCCAACTGTTATGGGGGAGAGAAACTGGAAAATCAATGCCTCATATTCACTACAACTAGGAATATTGTTCTATTGTCTATGAAATGGCTACAATGAAAAATTTGATGAGCAATTTAGCATTGCAGAAAAAGAAATGCAAAAATGCCAATACTGTGTCTTTCTTCTTTTGGTGGTTTTCCCAGGGGGAACTTACAATACTATAAGCAAGGTATTAAGGAACTGTTTTTTAAAAAGCTAGGGGAAAAATTAGAAAAAATAATTTTGGAAAATATTTTATTTTGTGTGATTCTCTCACATGTTTTATCTCCTGGAAAAGTGATGCACTCAGTCATCCAGATGCTGCTAGGTCCAGCTGGCCTTGTGTAGGCTGTGCCATGTGGATGCATAACTGGTGTCAGTTCATAGCTGGCTGCTTTCTACAGCTTGCTTACAGTCACATATATTGTGATTCTTGTTAGGGGAAGATGAATGAGGTGAGTATGCAGTGTCTCTTAAAACATAGATATAAAAGTTAATCAAAATATAACTGACTTGAAAGAAAGTACTTTTCAGCAGAGAGAACAGTGCCATAAATTGTATTTATACAACAAAGAATAGATATGGGTAGAGGAGCAACTGAAGGAAAAACAAGCCAGGGAACACAGAGTGTACATACACACGCACAGAAAGAATATAAAAGTAATTCCATTGTTATATCTTGCAGATAAGACCCATGTGCATTATTTTTGTTGTATGCTTAGAGCACACTGCATAAAGATGGATTTGAACAAGTTAGTAGTAGTATATCTGTTGCAGAACTGACATCTTTCTGGTCTTTGTGGCCAAAATACCTGTTTTAAAACCCAAATGTCCTTGCATGTCTGTGAAGCTCACTGCACAGAGTTTTTATCACCCCATTTCCTTTCAATTCCATGCTTATTAGTTAAAATAATCTGCATAATTCTTACTTTGTACCACCGTAAGTGTGAAAGAATAGATATTTTAGAAATAGATCTGTACGATATAGCTTAATAATTATTTTAAGAATCTCCTCTTGTATTTGTTATACTTAGTAGCTTCAGAAATTATATAATAAAATTAATTACTCCTATATGAACTGTTATGTGGAGTGAGAGGTAGGAGACATGTAATGAAGCTTTGCAAAGTCAAACATGTGAGCTGCAAAATGATGTGCTGCAGCAAGGAGTCTGTGCTTCCAGAAGAAAAGGCTGGATACTATGGGAAATAAAAAAGCCCTTTAAAAAGCTGGGTTTGATTCTTATGTCTATTACAAGGCAATCCCAAGCCTGTAGAAACCCTAAGTTGCTCAGTTGCTTTTTCTTCGTTTCTCAGTTGCTCTGTTTCCCTCTTAGAGCTTCTGACAAAGCCCATGCAGATGAGAGTGACACCCATTTACCTCCAGCTGGTCCTGAATCTGGGAGACAGGATGGACAGGCCAGGCTGCACTTAACGTGTTAGGACTCACTAACTCCTATTTCCATTTAGCTCAGGATGTTTGGTAGGCCTGCTGCAAAGAGCTGTCAATCTTCCTGTGAGCTTTTGCCTCTTAGGTTTTCTATGGGTTGAGACTCTGCAGATAATTATTTGCCATCAGAACTTCCACGTCCAAAATTTTGTTTGGTATTTTTTGTTTTGTTTTGCTTTGCTTTGTTTTTGGCTCTTTTCTTTCTGCTTTTTTTTTTTTTTTTTTTTTTGTTTTTTTTTTTTTTTGGTTTTTTTTTTTTTTTTTTTTTTTTTTTTTTTTTTCTGGTAAATGTCTCGGGTCAGATAATGGTTTTTCTTAATGTTCCTGTTTATACTTTGAAAGTCTGAAAGATGAAAGACTTTTAGGAAGAAGTTATTTTTGCTTTTTCACCATTTAGTTGATATTCTTGTGGCAAGCAATGTTTTCAAAAGATAGGGTTAGCCAAGCAGCTCCACACTGAATTTCCTTCTCTTTAATTGTGCTATCTTTACAACATAAAACACAGAAATGTAATATTAGTTCATTTTAGGTTATACAGACTATGGGTATGTTTTCCACTGCACAAAGGCCGTTTTGGTTTGGTTTGGTTTGGTTTGGGGGGTTTTTGTGTCATTACAGGTACTTTTAAAAGACATTTCATGTCAGCCTTCAATCTAATAGTGCCTGCCCCAGCTTATATAACTCCCTCACCAATTTAGTGCAGCCTTGCTGCCAGTCATGATTGTGCGAAATGTCTGGTGGTGTTAGAGTTATTCCTACAGTATCTTTTGGAACAAGATAAATTTTGTGACCTCAAACCAGCTCATTTGAAACAAAGTACTGTTTAATTCAATAGTAGGAACAATGTATATCAAGAAAAGGCTATTTTAATGCAAACAAGTATCCATACTTGTCAGTCTTAATCCAAATATTCCATTTCTGTTAAGTAGGCTTCAGACAGCTTCCAGCCAGCCTTTGATTTTCTCCCTCTCTCTCTCCTTTCGGGACTTTTTTCCATGCCATTCTCAGGATCTCTGGTTTCTTCATGTTTCCCCCCNNNNCCCCCCCCCCATAAATTCTTACCTGGCTTCTCTCTGTCTTGCACAATTGCAGTATTGATCTCAACATGGCCTGAGCAAATACCACCTGCACAATTGACTGAAAATGAGAGAATGAGGCTTTAAAAAGTATTTATCTGCTTTCCTGACTGCCAGCAATTATCTCTTGTTGGAATTATCACCTTTCAGTTGCATGGCGAACATCATCATAATGGTCAAAGAAATGAATGTATCTTAAAATATTATTAAACTATTATAGGCAAGTTCCAGATATTTCAGAGTTGTCTTACTGAATATATTAAGATAGCACAAAGGGGCAGAATTTCATTACACTATTGCAAGCTTAGTTATTAGTTGTGGTGATGGGTGATGAAAATGAAAAGACAAAAAGAAAGGCGAAAATCTCTCAGCCTAATCATCCTGAAGGATGTTCTAAGAGTGAACTAGTTTGTGTAACTGATAAAAGAAGTTGAATTAATTTAACAGTGTGTCCACAAACAGAGGATTTCCCAATCTAAACTAACAGGATCATAACTGCACACAGCAAATTTCAACAGAAGTCTGAAGGAAGCCTGGGAGCTGTGGTGAGACATCTCATCTGCTCTACCACCATGCTTCATATCTGACTCAGCAATATTAAATTGTTTGCAGGTAAAAGTTAAACTCTAACAGGACAGAAAAAAGACATGCTAACTGCTTAGTTAATTAGCATGAAACAGAATTTAAGAAAGATAAAGTCACTCATTTCCATATTTTTCAGACAGTTAACATAACAGCAATGAGTGATCCTAGCAATCCCTTGATCTTTGGATTTGGGTGAAAACTACAAACTAATTTATCTTCCTGACACATTTTTTTGAAATAATACACCCAAATATAACTCTGAGATCTAAACTCTGTTTCATAAAACTGAGTCCATGGAGATGAGCATGCTGTAACATTAATGGTGTGGTTTTGTGACAATATAAGACTACAATAACAGGGTGTGTAATTTTAGATTGGGAAAACCTAAGTGAAATTTTAGATGCAACTGTGTAATTCTAAAATTTGCCATAAAATATAATTTGGGATAATTGTAACATCTTTTTAACATGTTTACTCTTAGGTATGAAGTATTCCTGGTACTTCCACTTATTCTTCACTGCCAGTAAATACTTTATCTCAGATGAACAAATTTTACATTTCTGTTAACTCTCACTGCAAAATAACAACGTAGTACAGAAGCAAGTGGCTGATTGATGAGGTTACAATTTTGAAAAATAAAATGGCAAATCAATGATGGAAGAACCATGTTGCAAGGCTTTGTTCACATTGACTTTGTTCACATTCCCATGACATTGCTACATACTGCCATATGTAGCAAAGTGTAACCTCAGCATCTTCTTTAGTCATAGCACTTGGTACTCTTAAATAACAAAGCAAGGACAAGCCTCTGAAACATCAATTTCAATCCCCCAAAGAGAAAGCTACTGATATAAAAGGTCAGTAAAACATGCCCTTTGCTCCACAACAGTGTGGGAGAGGGAAAGGAGGGAAAACAAGAAACTAATGCTCGATGTTACAGTAAAATATATGTCTTATGAACTGGAGGCACCACTCAAGGACAGTTCATATGCTTAAAAAGCACCAGCCGTATAAATCTGCCAGAGTCAACAAGGGGCTGACTTAGCTGTGCCACAGATAAGTGGGAGAGATAATAAACCTCTGTTTTACTCCATGTCACTGACATTCCCTACTTTTCTCATTCACTGTCCTTTTTTCAACACCAAAAATTCCATCAAGAGAGGCAGATAAATCAACAGAAGTGACAGTACAAAAAGTTTTTTTCTCATTTTTTTTTTTTCAGTCGCACAAGAATATCCTCCATGATATTTCTCTCATAACAATGGGTATGTGGCATTTTTCGGAGAAGTGTTTCTGTCTAAACATACCTTGAGCAACTCATCAAAACTGCACAGTTATTCACTTTCAGCTCCAGCCCTGAGAAGTCTTTGTACTGCATCTCTAAAGGGAACAAAATCCTCACAGGTGCTCCTTAAAGGCTGAGGATCAAATGCAGATTTTCTTCTCTCCCTGCCCCAGCCTCTGCCCTCTCCCATCCCAGCACTGAGGGAGAATCTGTGGAGCCCGGGTGCATGCCAGAGAACCGAGAACGGTGCCTGCAGTCCTGGGGCTTCAGCCTAGGAGAAAGAAGACAATCACTCCTGTCTTTATCCTCACTGCTGTAGCGACTCGAGAAAAAAGTTGGGGGAATATTTAGGATGTGATCCAAAGCCAGTTCAAGTCAGTGGGAATGTTTGTGTCAGTCACTAGGAAGCAGCATGGGAAGGGTGCTTGCTTGATTTACAGTGGATGTCACACACCTCAAGGCGTATGTTCTGTGCTCTTTGCATATTCACTGTGCATGCAGTACTTCTGTGTGGGCAGTTCAGGGATTATCTATGAGGAGTACTTCTATTCAGAGCATTGCAGGTTATGTGCCCCTGTCAGTAACGTGACAGCATGATTTTAATCATGCTCAAATCCATGGAGGTTTTTACAGAGTGTGTTGGAATTGTGCATCATCATACTTTATTGTTTATTAATGAATTTGGGAAGCTGAATATAGTTCATACATTTCAGACTCCCTTGAACGAACTTTAACTGAAAAAATAGATACAAAATTGAAGAACAAAAGATCTCATTTAAAAGTCATATTTTGGTAAAAAACAGAGTATTAATTGTATCATTAAATGAACCAGGATATTTTATAAAAACTTCTTATTTTCTATTGGTTCAAAAATATCATAGTTTAAGAACATGTTTTATTTCTGTGGATCATCTCTAAACCGAGACATTTCTCTCACACCCCACAGATGAAAAGCAGGATCAGGAATAGGTTATGTAAATTTACAGAGTAAGGTCTTGCTCGTAAGTAAAGAACTATATATTCTTATACACAGATTTTTTTAAAAATAAAAAAAAATTAAGACATTTTAGCTCTTTTGTGATTTTAAACTAACTCACTCTCTGAACACATTTGTTCTTACAAACTTTTAAAAAATACTGTATTTCAGAAATGCCAGTATGGAGAGAATCTTTCTTTAAGATAAACTTACCAGCTCCTAGGAAAATCTTTTAAAATTTGCGAGGTTAAAGAACCATTTTTTCCCATCCAAAGACACCACCACAAATACATTTTGCATTTTTATACTGAAATTTGAAGTGAAATACTAGATTTGCTTTCTTTTTCTGCCCATATTTTTTTGTATCTTTTTCTCTCTTTCTTGACAAGAAGGAAATGCAGAAATTAAACATGATTTTTTGATACACACATTTTTTTTTATTTTTTGCTTGTTGCAGTGACCTTTGCATCTCAATTTCAAATATCACAAATAGCTTCCCAGATATGTTGATATTTTTTAATCATTTCTTAGTACTTAATTCAAATTGTGGTCATGCTATGAAACATAAATTGTTATCCTGTATGTTTTGCAGATGGTTAAACTGAGGTGCAGAGAAATAAAGAGCTTATACTGTAGAGGACTTTCAGGTATGAGTTTTCTCATCGTAGAGAAGTGCCTGATTCATAGGTCAGAGAGCTGCAAGCAGACAGAGAAATGGTGCATGAAACTCTGCAGGGGGGACAGAGGAACAGTTACGCAGAAAAACTGGTGCAACTACACTTCTTTGTTTTGGGGGACTTTTAAAAGTGTTAATCATGAAATTTAAGGCATGAAGGATGCTCCAAATACTTCTGACTCCACATCACTTTGACGTCTAAAGTCACTCACATGCGTGACTTTATAAAGGCTTAAGATAATAATTATGTGGACGCAGATTGCGCAGTGTTGCCTTGGTGTGCACACTAATGCAAAACTGGACCAGCTCATCTATTTTAAAGGTGCTGAGCAAGTGCAATTCTTTTTAGGTCTATTAGACTTTCTGGTCCTCAATGCTGCTGATCTTTACTAGCTTTTAATATTTTATCTGAAAGGTGCTTCCTGTAGCAAATTGTATGGAACACAATTTACCTTAGAAGTATAATGGGCTGAGGCATTCCTGATGAAATTTCAGATGTTAAAAGCAAATATGAGTTGAGGAGAAGTTGATGTAAAATGTTTCCAAGTAACATACATTTCCATAATTTTCCATGTAATAAATGGTTTTATTATATTTGTTGTACCACATGCAAAGCAATTATTTGGATGTCATGAAGCACATCATTATGTAAGTTAGGAAATTGTTCATCTTTGGATGTAATTTCCTCTATAATTCTTTAGCTATTTATTATAATAGCTTCCTAAAAGGTTATGTGATATTTAACCTGTCTTCTGGCTGTCCTTCAGCCTTTTCTTTCAGAACTCCTTGGCTAGACCTTACATGATGAAGGCAGCTTCTAGGGCAAGCAGCAAGAGCTAGCCCTTGTGACAAACTCTTCTCTTCACTTGAAAGAACAGCAAAAAAAAATCACCAAGGATCATCTACTTCCTATTCCACAGACTCCAACACATCTTCTGATAGAATGCAGAAAGGGAATTGAAAACCAGCCAAGTTCTTTGCAGCATAATTAGCTAGCTGCCACACTCATGCTGCTCTGCTGCCACCACCAAGCAGTCCCTGCACTCCACGCTGCTCACCTGCCAGTAAACCCTCACATTTCCTCTTTTGAGGGGAAACCCTGTATTTCTACAGGAGATAAGCATGTGGTTATTTTATAGATTTGCTTTGCTTTATCCAGCAAGTGAGTCTTAATCATGACAGAGCTCATTACACAGAAAGGTTTCTGACATGCAGTTTCTCTCTTCTGTCCCTAAAAGGGATTGATGGGAGCTGGTGGAAGTGTGAAAAGTAATGGTTTTGTTTGAGGGAGAAAAAGGAAAGCAGTAAGTGAAATTTAAGAGTGGAGGGGAAGAGTAAGAAAGTGAGAAGAGAACAGAGGCAAGAAAAGTTGGTACAGGACCATCCAAGAGATAAAACGATGAAAAGAAATAAGGGTTGGTGTGGGAAACTAATAGGCTATTGAACAAAGGCTATTGGGCAAGGAAATGGAGAAGAAGGGTAGGCAGTGAGGCAGAGAAGCAAACTGTGGGAAAAAGGCACTGTAAAAAATTACTATGAGAAGAGAGTGAAATAATAGTAAAAAAGAAGAGCGTTAAGAACTCAGAATAAATATGAAAACACCATAATAAACCTGACTATAATTTTAGCGTTTAACATACAAGTAATTGTGTAAACACCTCATGGGAAGACATGAAGAGACCAAGACACTTCCCGTTGGTGTTCAGTGACAGCAGAAGAGGCATGGGCATGCTTTGAAACAGGTTGTGCAAAGATGTTGTGGAGACTCCACCCTTGGAGATATTCAACACCCACCAGACACAGGCCTGGGCCACAGGCTCCAGCTGATCCTACTTAGAGCAGGGTGCTTGTTCCAGATGATCTCTAAAGGCTGCTTCCTACTTCCTAATTTTTGTAATTGTGTGGGCATTTTCAAGGGGCTATGAGGATGGAATTATAGTTTTCCTTGCAATGTGTTAGGTTTTATTATGCAATGATTTCAGGATTTCTGCTAATATTTGCAAGAGCCTGGAAGGATACTTCAGTACGTAGACACATAATTTGGCTTGAATTGTTGGGTTTGAGGTTTTCCTCCTCTTCAGAAATAATGGGAAAAGCCACACCTAGATAAAAAAATGTATGCAGTTGCTTTCTATTACAATAAAATCCTCTCATTTTGCCTGTGATAAAACCCACAAATGTGCTTGCAGTTAAACTAATTTCCAGCCCCTGCATAACAATAAAGTTGTGGCTTTTTCCTTTTTAATTATTTATTTTTTAACTGCACATCTTCAATTTGTTTTAGGACACCAAAGAAATGTTGTGGTCATGGTCTGATAGTGTGTAGATATTTTATAGGCAGCTTTGAATTTGACAACTTTTTATGGGGACACACAGTTGCATAAAACTATAATTTATTTGATTCCTCTGTGACCCTATGCTTTTATTTCAGAAAGAAGAAAGTAAATAGGAAGTAGTCCTTGTGACTTACAATGGAAAAATACAAATGTATGGACACATAGAACCATTCTTGGAAACAGGTTTCATCCATGTAGTAAGCAAATAACACTGTTTGTGGTGATAAATTTCTTCCACGGATTTCAAGCTATCTCCATTAAACTAGGTTTCTTACCTAAATATCGGCAGTATTAACTATCAAGATGCTTGTTTTAGGCAATTACTTAGTCTAAATACTTCTTTGTTTTATTCATGACATTCTTTTCCACAATATCTGAGAACCTACACAAATATTTCCATTAAAATACTGTTTAAGTGGATGTTTCCATATTGTAGAATACTTCAGCTTTATTTTAATTACTCTCATGGTCAAGTAGAAAGCTATTACCATGCAATTACAGCTAAAACAAACATAAAAATAGAATCTATTTTTGACTAGCCTCTGCTATGACTCTCAGTTGTTATCCATAGAAAACATGAATATTAAAAAATTAATGATAGCTTTCTGAGACAAATTGTTATAAACAATAGCAGAAGAGTTTAATGGGAGAGAAAACCATAAAGTAGATCTTGCAAATTTGAATAAATTTGTTGGGTCGGAGTTTGATCTTCTGATGAGATACTCCAGCTCATTGCAGATCAGATTCTGTTCACTGTTGTCTCTGCTTTATAATGCATCATAACCAATTGTTTTTCTGCAAATTCTTTTTTCTTTGGTTAATATATCAGAAATTCATCTCATATTTAAGCTACATGGACTCATCTCATTACCTTGAGGTAGCTACATGCCTCACAGGTTCAGAGAAATTCCTGAAAGCACAGTGCTGCAGATGTTAGGATCCATAACAACGTTTGCTGTGGATGTTTCTTACTTCGATGATACCTTGCAATGTACAGCAGCTATGTTCAGGGAGCTGAATGAGACTCATGAAGCATAACTGGCTCAAGCCCAGGTGCAGCAAAGCTCATTATTTCAATGGGGCGTGTTTTCGTGTTTGAAAGTTAAGCTGGTGCTTGAGTTGGTGGGTTAGGGCTTTTAAGGATACCCTGGTTACATAAAGAATGACTTACATTAACATTAATATATTAGTCGTTGACAGAGCAAATTATTGTCAACGATTTGGGGTATATTATTTTTAAAACTATGGCATTAGAGATCAATTTTAGATATTATAAATGCCCCTGGAAAACTAAAACAGAAACTTTTATTAAGTATCAAAGAGGCTGGTAGTGCAGGAGAAAGCTGAGATATGGTATTACAATCACAAACCTTATTCTCAAGGCTGTATTAACTCCATCATTTAGATCTGTTTGCTTTTATATTTGTCTGATTAGTTTTTCATTAGAAAAACTAGATAGGTGGATTTTTAGAAGATTAATTTTGGAATACCTTACAAAAAGGCTCATTGAATAATTGACATTTCAATTTAATGAAACAAAAGTTTATGAAATACTGTTTGCTTATTTCCAGAAACCAAGATTCTAGATTGTGCATTACTTTTTATTGAGCTTAGAGTTTAGTCAGAGGTTGAATTGGAATCAGACTGGGGAAATAAAGCCACTTGCAGAGGTTTGAGTCTTTTCCTTTACGTATATCCGTTTTAAATATTATACTGTTTTCACCATACAGCTGCCCAGGCCAATAGCACTATATGTAAGTTTCAAGCATTCAGTTGAACACCTTGCTGAATCAGGGCCATTTTCAGGGCACACATTACTGTGAAAGAGCTTTATTCCACATTACTCATGGGATAGTTCTAATAGTAATAATTCTTCACTGATGGACTATTTTTCTTGCACTCAAGTAACTTAAAAGATAGAGGAAACATGAGCTGATAAAGTTCCTCCAATTTCTTTTTGGTAATTAGTATTACTTAGAGTCCATAGGAATTTTAATGTGGGCGAGGGGAGCAGATTGCAACAAAGCTTCTAGTTAGGTAAACAAAAAATGGAAAATGGGATAGACTTTTGCAGATTATCCACTCATCCACTGATTTACCATCAGCAAAATAAGATCCTTTTTTTTTTTAAGATAAGTAAATGTTATGTAAACTCTTTGTTCAGTATCCAAAGTGTATTTTCTATAGCTGGATGATCACAATTATTATTGAATAACTGCTTATAATTCGTTTGTTTTGTAGTATAAAGCAACCCTGAAAGTCAGCTTTATAAAAACTGGATTTAGATTTAAAAATTTTCCAATTACCAGAGAGCACATTAGCTATAAAGTTGGATGTACAAATCAGAAGTTTTTACAGTTCTTACAATCCTGTCCATTGCTCTATAGCAGAGCCAGAAAGATCTGGAAATATTCCACTTGGGATTCTCACTTTAGTCATCTCACATTCTCCTCTAGTATGATAATGTGTGACATAAATGTTTTTAGACACAGTTTGTTACTGTCATGCTTCCCTCCAGCATACAAACAAAGCCAAAATTATCTCTTGAAACCCTTGAAATACTTTATTTTGTAATTTATAATTATAGCCTCTAGTTAGCTGTCTTGTATGACATTCTTTGTGGAAATTACTTAGTTGTACTTTTTTTTTTAATAAATAATTTGGGTTTATGTTGCTCTTGAAGTAAATATTTACAGTCTAAAGTTACAGCATAAAGCTATCCCAAAACCATTTCATTCTCTTATATTGCCTTATTTTCTTTAAAATCTTATTTTCTTGATAGTTATACAGTAATTATCTTTAATAATTTTCCCGCTTTTGTTAATGGCAGTCTTTTGAAAACAACAACAAAAAAAGGAATTAGTATTTTTTTCTTATTATTTTAATTTCTTTTAAGCTTTCAATTTTTTTCTAATCCAAGTCACACTCAAATATAGAAACATAGTGCTATGTTCTTGCCTGCTGCTAAAGCAACAGAAGATGACTGGGTGCAGCATCTGCTTTCTTTCTTCTGGAGAGAAGCATAGCTTGCTCAGTCAGATCTGTAAACAAAACACCCAGACACTTTCAGTGCCAAAATCCAGATCCAGAAGCTCATCATAAGCTCCAGTCCCCATCTGACCCCGAACAGTACAATGTCTGAGTACTGAAGCAAGAAGTACTTGGTATGTTGAGAACAGGGTTTCAAAGAGGAATTTTTGTGGCTATCAGCGCTGAAGGGTTTTTGCTATATGCATATGTGGAGCAGAGAGTTATTTGGGGAAAAGAGAATTTCATTTGTGTGATAAACTGAATTTTTGGCTTTTATTTCCCACAGTGCTAACTTAAGCATTCCCTCTCTGTTACTTAGTCCGTGCCCTTTTCTGGCTTAGTATCAAACGTTGTTAAAGGCTGTTCACTTTCAAAAGAGTCTTTGAAGTGGCTATCTTTTAAAGAGCAGGCAAGGATATTTTTCTGTAACCTTTAAGAAGTAAATTGAGGGCTGTGATGATCACAGAGTGAAAAACATGGATGCAGATTGACAGAAAGTAGTGCTTAAGTAAGTTATAAGAATTTGTCTTTATTTATGATAATCCTACCTTGACAAAACAAATACTAGAGATAATAGCAAAGTTTTTAGGTACTGTAAGAAACAACCCTTCCTGTTAAATTTGTGATTGAGAGCTTTGAAATGGCAGAGGGATAGGCAGTTTTAAATGTAACTTTGCTGTTGGATATACTGCAGGAAGATAAAAATGTTACAAATAAAAGCATTTCTCCTCCTGTTTAGTTTAATAGAAATATCTCTAAGAAGTAACTGTAGATCATAATGTTGACTTTACAGCAAAGGAGACATTACATTCTAATGAAAAATCTGCCATGAATCACTCATAATTTTCTCAATAAGAATTTACACATGACTGCACTTTATTGTATTGAACAGAATGTAATCAGGTTTGATGACCTTTAAGTCCTTTTTTAGGTTAGGTATCTAAAAATGTGATCTACACTCAGCAAGGTCTCGGAATTGCTTTTTTTACAGGGCTTTGAAATACAAAGCTCTGCAAAGACACAATTCATATCCAGTCTGTGGACTGGCAGTACATTTTAACATTTATCCTCAGCATTGTGCATAACTCTGATTTTCATTTTGTTCGTGTCAAATCATAATGTCTTGTACTAGTGATTAAGGAGTGCAGACCAGAGCCAAAAATTTCAGTGATAAAACCACAAAGTGTTTCTCTAAGGAAAATATTTTAATAATATTAAAAATAATAAAAAGTATATCAATCATAGATGAGCTGTTCAGTACGATACTTTAGTAATATGCCAGAATCATTTCTAGAAGAATGTACTTTGGGATAAAATATGTTCTGCTGTTGAAAATGGCAAGCTGTTTTGAAAGTGCAAAGTGACATTCCTATCTTTGTTGTCAAAGACACCAAAGATCCTGGTACTTTTTATTACAGACTAAAAAAAGAGTAAAATTAAACTCGTGTCCTTCTTTTGTGTAGAGAATAATCTTAAGCCTTTGGTATTGTTAGAACCACTGCCAGCTTTGCTAAAAGCAAAAGATAAAAAGTACAAATCTCCAAATTTAATTTTTTCTCATGAGAAGTTTTTTCCCTAGGATACCTAAACTGTCCTTGTATGAAGGCCCTTTATTTCTTTGCTTCCTATTTGAGATAAAGTCTAATGAGGCTTGAATCAGCTTTCCTCTTCTCTGAAAGCTTAAATCCTTCTCTGCCTTGCCACAGCAATACATTCTGACTTGGTTAAGCAGCTGCACTGCTGTGACAGTGGGTTGCTGTGCTGGTGTGACCTCTTCCAGGAATTAAATACATACACCTGCTCAAATAAAGAGGTGTTCTCATGTCCTTACAGAGGAGTAATTAAGGCTCAAGAAAAACAGGATGTATACTTGTTTTGTACATAATACTTATTAACAACAAAAATTCACCGTGGCTCCCTACCTTCAGCTGTGAGGAGCGATATAAATCTAAGTAAAAGAGGAAGAACTCAGCTTTGCTCAAGACCATTACTGCTGTCCAAGGTATACTGGGATCTGCTTGTTGCTTATTTCAGTACTCATTAATGTGCATTTATAATGCACATTATCAATGAATTTAAGTGTGTTAGTAATCTACAGATTGATTGATGACCATGCTACCCTGGCATTTGATGTATTCATCAATTTGGCTTATAGTATTCTGGCATGTAATCACATGCAAGAAAGCCCAAACATTATATCCCTTCTTAATTTTGTTCAAACTATTGTCATAAATTAGATGGCAAGAGTTTTGTCATCTTTAATTAAAAAAAAAAAAGAAAGCATCTTCAAATGAAAATGTAAGCTAGATAGCAAAGTAAGAATGGAAACTATCCACAGGTGATAAAATGTCAGGGTTTTGTTTGAAACACAAAATCTAACTGAAATGTTATAAAGTAAGGGTTCTTTCAGCCTTAACTATATGCTAAATAATATAGTTGTAATGATTGATCAGTCTGATTTCAGATTAATATTTCCAGAATTCTCAAGAAACAAAAAAAAAAAAAAAAAAGGAAGCAAACTTCTCTTTTAGCTGTCACTTTCACTTAATCATTCTTGAGCCAGAAAAAATGCTAATTACTGGTTATTTTTCAAGCTTAACATTAACACACATGTAAGCATCTAATTCTGACCCACACAAACACTTTTTATTCCATTTTGAAAATATTTCTGGTTGGAGATTTCTTGCCTGCCTCTGCTTACTTCTGTCTTCAGATACATACTGTTCACCTAATCTCTATACTTAGCATTGTGGCCAAGGGAATTTGGGTAAGTCCAGACACTGTAAGTTTTTCCATCAGACATTTTCCTCTATGTAGGTAATTCCACTTTTCATTCCAATCATTATGTCTTATTTAATAAGCCTCTATTATGATTCAAACACTTATTTCTTTATTTGCTCTACGAACAGGTGCTAAAGACATATCACTGCTATAAGCCCCTTTTATTATGAATCAGGTTTTCCCTGACTTCATGTCTCATGAAGAGTTGCAAATGATTAATATCAGCAGTTGTTTTAATGAGAAAGAACTCTTCAATAATTGTTATATCAAAACCAGCAAAGCAAAACAAGTTCTCTTTCTTCTGAGTATCAGTAAGAAATACATTCCCCTCACCCAAACTAAAACATATATCACACAGATACTCATGTTGGAGTTCACTCTATGTTGTGGTAAAAAGGAATAGACAATTCCAGGACAAAAATCATCCGACCTGTGCTAGAAATTTACTTGAGAATAAGATGATCCAACTCTGAAACTATGTATTTTTCTCCATTATAAAGAGAACATAGGCAATCTTCCTCACACATAAATGTCTATATTTAGTTAAATAAATACCACTGAAGGTGTATCTGGACCAGGCTTTCAAAGATAGAATAGTAGTCTGGATATCAGTAGAACTCTGATAGTCTGGTGTATCACAATTTCTATAGTGGATCTTTGCCATCATAGTTGCATAAGCCTTCCAAAATTAAGTGATGCAATGTCTAAAATATTTACAGCCTGAACCTCTTGTCTCAATATAGACAATCAGTGTTAATGTAGGAAAATATATTGCCTCATTCATTGGTGTCACTTAAAAAGAGTAAACAGGGTATGGAAATATGTTTAACATGCTTAGTAGCTTCAGTATTTTGGATAAATACCAATAAATAAAGTTGCTAGTTTGCATAAATATTATTGAAGTCAAATAATAGACGTCTCAGATGGGTGAATCCATCATGTCATTTACCTTGTTCAGAATTACAAAGATTAAATTCAGAATTACAAAAATTGCTTCAGGCAAAACAAAATATGTCAAATGCTGATGGATGTACAGAGTTTTCTTAGGATCTGTCTTCTGTGAGTTATAATATACAGATTATTAAAAATGGGGGCCGATTTTGTGCCTTTATTATGGTAATTTATTGCGTGCCACAAAGAAGATTATCAAGGCTTATATCTTTTAGCTTATGGTCACAGTCTTACAATTGTTAAAGTAACTGAGCTGTGGTGGCTAGGATTTCTCCCCATTTTCATATTAAAACCAAATATGAGTCACCTGCCTCTCTGACACTAAGTAATTTCCCTTTTGCTGAGCAAACCTGCAGATCTAACTTCATTGGGTTTGCAGAGCCACAATGTCCTTTTCTACTTAAAGGTACTTAAATGAGCTATAGACAGAGTTTCAGCTTTCTTGGCTGCTTTAACTGTTAAACAGAAAGCGCTTCCTTTGCATTTTTTAATTCCGAGTAATTTTCTTGTAACTGCTTTAACCAATTTAGGTGAGAGCACCCTGAGAACAGCTGAGGATATAGTGTTGTCTGGACTTACTGCTAGAAAGGAGTTTTTGTGCACATCTTCTCAGCAATAATGCTGGCACCCCCCAGTATCTGATTAAAAACACAGATGTGACTAACCACTGTGTAGATTGCCCATGTTCCTTGTTCTCCACCAGCAAGGATGTGACCTAAGCGTAGCAATTAGCATTTACAGAGTCCAGACCTTCTGTCCCCAGCTCTTGATTGCCTCAGCTTTTCCCTGCATTAGCCTAGATGATTTCTTCTGCCTAGTCTGCAAGTGAATCCAGGTGCTGTCCCAGCACAGGGCCAAGCCTTTGTCCTGTAGTTTTAGCACTCAGCAAGGGTCCACCAACAGCCCTATCACTGACCAGTGCCCCCAGCTTGCAGCCACCCTAGTGATTTGGGAATTCAGCTGCATCTGATATACAACTGTTAGTGATAATCCTGCTCAAATGTTATGTGGTGTGCCTGGGTCTGTGTTCTGCCTCAGTCCTGAAGGGAAACTGCTGAAAGAAGTACTGAGGGAGAGCTTTCTTAGTGCTGTGCAATGATGAAGTTTGATGGTGGACATTTACTGTGCTCAAAGGTTTTTTTAAGGGTCTCTTTCTTATCCTGGAAAGAAAAGAGCAGTGCTTCTGGTAGGTGGTGGTTTTGTTGATTTTGTTGTGGTTTTGGGGTTTTTGTTGGTCGTTTGGCTTTGGTTTTTTGGTTGGTTGGTTTTGTTTTTTGTCTTATCTATTTCTCTGCAGTTTTCTGGACAGAACTTACTAAGCCTGGAATTACAAAATCCAGACACTTGAATGTTTCTGATTTTTTTTTTTATACTGTAGCCTTTAGAAATCTCCTATTGGAACATAGTTCTTTCTAGTTCTCTAGACTGCTTTGGGAAGCAGTTCTGTTTACTTAGCCCTTCCATATTTCCTTCTTCTTGTGCACCTCTAAAGTCCTTCTCTGGGAAAAGAAAAAACTAACAAAAGAAAAACCAAAAAGAGAAAAAATATGTAAAAATAAACAAAACTGGCACCTTTGTTTGACAACAGCTATCTCTGAGTACCATCCAGGTTTGTGCTGCAGATTTCTATTCAGGCTTTGCTTTGCACAGGAATGTCTCTTTATTAATCTACAGTATTTTAAGAAGGTAATTACCTTTCTCTTTTATTTGTCCTAAAGGAATATTTGGGAATCATGTCCTCAGTTCATTAAAATAAATGTAACCTGATAAATATAAGCTAAATATGTCACATCTTGAAATGCTCCCTTTTAGCTAACATCTGCTTTATTTTGGGTGAAACTACTTAACACAAGATGTGCTGTGGGATTACCTGACTTGAGGGAGTTTAAATCCAGCTTACATCAAAGATGTATCTCCTCTTCTTCTTGATGTTTCTCTATTTATTTATATTTATATTTCTGTGTGTGTGTTTAACCAAAAATAGCAACACTCAGGTATGGAGTACAAATAGTCAGTAGCTCATTAGTGCAGTATTTAAAGAGAAAGTTCATCCATTAAATATCTGTGATTTTCTCAGCAGGAACTAGACAACTGGAATCACTGATAGGAGTCAAGAGAAAAAGTGCAGTTAATAATTTGTAGATATTTATACCTTTTCTGGTTTCTTTCATGGTACAAAGGCATTAGTAAAAGTGACAGAAACGAGTTATGAGCCATTTACTTGGGCTATCTGGAGGGATTTAATCTCACTTGGGTCATGGAGTTGAATTCTCTGGGAATTGGTGTTACCGTGATAGGCTGTATCTGAAGGCCTGGAGTGCAGAGATAAGACTTTAAGTCCAGCTGGAATTAGAAGCAATAGAATTAACTGGGTTGTAATGCTGTAAACCTTTTGGTTCAGATCCTGAAATGCCTCTGGATGGTAGTTCAAATCTCTTCCAGATGGAGGTTTGGCTCTGGGACCTATACGCTAGGCAAACATTCGCAATGTCAAGGACTTTTTTTTTAGGAGTACGCACAGTGAAATCAGCCTGATGTGGCTCAGCGTGCTGTGCTTTATGTTGTTGTTGTTGTTGTTCAGTCCTACGGTTTCCTTAATACGGTGGGGAGGATGGCTTACGTGTTTCAAAAGGCCAATTTTCCACTTCACTGACACTCACATGCATGTTTGTGGTTATTTCTTTTAAAGGAAGCCTAGGAAAGTGTTTGAAAGGTCATTGCTTTTATAACAAATGAGACAAGGCTGAATATAGCTGAAGTATGCATATCAATATGAGATAATGGTGATTGCTATAATGGAAAACATAAAACATCTATAAATGAGCTATTAAGGGCTGGAGATTTTGTTGTGTTTTTCTTTTTTGTTGTTGCTTCTGTTGTTTCGCCTCCCACCTTGACAAGGCTTTCCACAGAAATGCTTTAAAATAGTGGATGCACGGACACTTAGCAATATGTTAATATTTTTTGTAATGCAGTGTATTTTTTGTGATTGTACAACATAATTAGACAAAAATGACAATGCATGAGTTGGTAGATTAATTCTATTCTTACTTGAAAGATGAGAAGTTAATTACAAACCATGATTGTAAACGACAAGTTTGTTTTTCTGAGCTTAAAAGGAAGAAGTTTCCCCTGGTGTAATAGGAAATACAATCTCTAAGTCTGCTGAAGAGAAATAAAATTAAATTACCAGAGAATACTGATTAAGGAATTTTTTTAAAGATCTGAGTAGAGAACAAATCCTTCTTCCAATTTCATTGGAAAATATAATTTTATAACGAGAGCCAGTAGGACTACTTGAAAGTTTCATTGCTGTAATAACTTTTATTTCTAAATCAATGTTTTTTGTTGGTTGTTTTTTTTTTAGTTTAATGCTAAATTATACGTTATGCTAAATTTAAAATTGAAGATTTCTCAATAGCTCCGAGGCAATATGAAGAAAATTAGTATATTATGGATTTAGGAAATGGCGGGCCAAGAGAGAAAGTCTCATTCCTACAGCCACTCAGTAGGCGAGTGAGAACTCTGAACAGAAACTTCTTTTTTCAAATCCCAACTATTCCTGTTAGATATTGGACTACAAACCATTTTTCCAATACAGTTATTTGATTACTACAGAATTGCAGTCTTCTCTCTCCTGTTTATAATAGGATTTTCTTCTTTGCTTTTGTGACCCTTTATCTCAAAGGAATTACACCTGATGGGAATCTGTCCTGTGCAGCACATCGATATTTGCACAGTGTAATTAAATGCTTGTGAATAGTTATCATGCATAAATGTCCATCTATAGCCCATGTGGTGGGAGCACCAATGCTCTAGAGAATAAAGCTTATTTTCAGAAGTATTTTTCTGCCTAAGGAAGCTTGAAAGTATTTAGCAGGAAAGAGCTCAAGAACTGGAAAGCATGAGTGTATGTTGTTTATTTTGCTTAAAATTCTAAGGTGTGAATTGTTCTGCATGTGGGGTTTTTTTTCATTTTCAGATCTGAATGTGTTGTCTAAAGGCACAGTAACTTCAGAACATTTTTTTGGTGTTCATCACTGTGGAAAATTGTAGAAATTGTATAAGAGGGAAAACTAATCTTCTATTGATAATTAGGAAATTGATCAAATGGAATTAATAGAAGAATATTGGCATGAATTAAAAGGAGGGTAGCATGACACTCATGTGAAATGGCGTTCTTACTCATGTATATTAGAGGGTTTTTATTTATTATATACTGTTTTCCTGATTTTTTTACTCTTACTGGTATTCCTTATTAGTGTAGCTGTGAAAAGACACATTAGATCCTTTGTTAATTTGTTGCTCCCTTTATCCCTCCTCCCCCCCACCCCCAGGAGACTCCAACTTTGTGTGGCGCCCTTTTGGTAGCTTTTTTAAAAATTCTAGATCTAGACAAGTAAAAGACCTCATAACTGAGAGATTATGGTAAAAAAGTTGTACGAAGATGACAAATTACTTTATTTCCCTCTTATCCAAAGCAGATTCAATGTATTTGACCCTTCTGGTTTTCATCAGAGTTGTTCACTCTGTGATGTCTGGTATCAATTTTTGTAAGAAGGAGATAATCCACTAAGATTTCTTGTGTACAGACGGCACTCTATAAAGGTGATGGGTTTACCTATGCTTTATCTTTGTGGGGAGAAGGCATTGCCTTATTTTATAATTATCTTCTCTACAGAGTTGCAATTCTGGGCTATTAGTTGCTTTGGAGATGTAGTGTCTGTTCAGACCAGATGAAAACTTGAAATAAAGATGAACAGCTTGTGCCTCATATAACAACAGAGTCTCAGAAATATGTGAGACCTGGAATAGTGGAACAGAGCTATAAAGAACGATTGTGCTTGTGTATGTGTGTGTATCTGAGAAAGTTCTGCCTGGCTTGCTAATATATATTGTACTCTGATTAAAGTGCCAGTTCCAGATCTTTTTCAGTGTCATAACTGAGTTTGTTATAGCTAAACCTGATGGTGACAAATAAATAAAAAGTACTGATTAGCCCACTGCCATAGGCACTGAACTGTGAATTAATCATAATATTAATTCCAATTAATCAGTTTTATTTGTTGTCATGGTTTACACTGAACCATAAGCAAGGAAAACATCACAGTGATAGTTAAAATGTTACTATAAAATGCCAAACATTTAAATTATATATGTTTTCTTTCCATGTGACAAAAGAGATACTGAATGAGATTGCAATGAAATGGAACTCTGTCTTCAGAATAAAATGTATTAAAGTCTGTGGAAATGCAAATAAGTTTGAAATGACTGTCATGCCAATGTAGAAGTACCCTAATTTTATGTCTGAGGGCCTACTCTTTTCTGAAATAATTAGCATACTTGGTTTTACAGGTGGTTTTAGCCTGAAATGGATTCAGTAATTTGAATGCAAGTCATAACCTTTGTAAATGAAATACAACTATCTTGTCTACAAAACTGAAATCTTCTGCTCAGGCTGTTCAGAATTCAGTGGAAATCTGAACTTCACTGTGAAATTAAATGATGTCTTATGTAGCTTCTAGCTGATCTGTCCTGAATTATGCATTTCAAAATATCCTGGTAGCAGTCACCTTTTTAAAGTAACTTATTTCTGTACTTTCTAATACTTGAGAAAGGGCTTCTGATGTACCATCTGTGTCTAGGAAGTTAATAATTTTATAGCAGAGTGTATTTGACTCTATTGTGTGGAAGAAAACCGAAAGCTAAATCTAGAAAAGCACAGATGAGCCTGGAACAGGGTGGATGTGGAGTGGAGTTATCCCAGTGATGTCCTGCTGTGTAGCCCTTTAAGCCTTGTATGTGTCTCTTCAGAACACTGGAGCACAGGGAAAGTCAATACTTATGCCCCAAATTCCTCTTATTTAAGAAAATCAGCTCCTAGAATTACATAAATGATTCGGAGCAGGTATAAAGAAATGAGGCATTTCTCCAGCTTAACATCCTTCAAAGGCTTATCTGGCAAGACATCCACAGAGATCACCTTGTATGCATGGACTAGAGAAAGTTCTTACAAAATTCAGGTGTTGGGACACCCTTTACTGTTATGCAGGGGCCTCAAGAGCTTCTGTTAGAAAATGGGAGAGTTAATTTGAAATGTCCCTTTAGCCTGAGTTTGTTCACCTTTTCAGTGATTTTTGTGAAAATCATAAAGATGGGTTTAATCTATTTTCTGGTTGTGCCAATATGTAGAAAACAAGTCAGGAATAATACAAAATAATTTAAGATTCATGCACAAAGAGAAATGAAATGCAAATAAAGACTGAGTTGTTTTTTAAAGCACTGCTATAGAGAAGAAAAAGTTGGGAAATTAGTTACTAGATTATAGAAATAAATTTGTGTTAGTTAGACAGGTTATGCCACAGAAATGGTATGAGAGCTGGAGCACCTCTTCTTGAAAGACAGGCTGAGAGTTGAGGTTGTTCAGCATGAGGACGAGAAGGCTCCAGGGAGACAGGATTGCGTGGCCTCTCAATGCTCAAAAGGGGCTTATAAGAAGGATGTGGAGAAGCTTTCTAGTGGGGCCTGTCGTGACAGGGCAAGGGGAATGGTTTTACCTGGAAGAGAGGCTGCATTTAGATTGGAAACAAGGAAGGTGTTTCCCACAATGTGGGAGTGAGACACTGGAACAGGCTGCCAGAGAGGTGGTGGATGCCCCATCCCTGGAAACATTCAAGGTCAGATTGGATGAGGCTCTGAGCAGCCTGATCTAGCTGAAGCTGTCACTGTTCATTGCAGGGAGGTTGGAGTAGATGGCCTTAAAAGGTCACTTGGAGCTTTAAGAATGCTGTGATTCAGTGAGTGAATCACAGCAGTATATCCCTCCAGTATATGCAGCATCTCAATGGCAAAGGCAGGATCCTGAACTGCCTGGTACAATCTTACTTCTTTAATGGTGCGGACGNACAGGTGACCAATCGGGAATTTCTAGGGGAGGAATGAGGGGATTTGGTTATGACTTCAGGGCCAATTGGGGTGGGGGGATGAAGGAGAGGTCACATGGACCAACGGGGCATCGAAGATGAGGGGAATCCCCAGCAGGTGTTATGGTTAGGGATTGGTTTAGGACGAGACTGGCAGGGAAGGTTCGGGAACAAGGGCAGGGTTACAATGACAGGCAGGGAAGGAGCTGGAACAAAGGGTGTGGATATAATGAGGGACAGCTTGGGGAGGATATAACTTAGGGACAAACCAACTTCAGGGAAAACCCGGGAGAAGCATAGGAGCGAACCATAAACATAGAACTCTAAAATATAAAATAAGAATATGCATTGCAGCACTTTAACACTAGTTGTGTTCTCACGTAAAATGCTTAAAGAATCGTCCTTTCTTTTATGTGTGGTAGCAGGATCATATTTTAGGGGAAAAAAATCCAAACTCTTAAAACACCATGCATGCAATGTAATCTTAAATGGTTCTCAAATGAATCTGAACAATACACTTGATACAGGATTGCCTTTATTTCTTAACAGCTAAAATAAAGATTTTTGTGTGTGTGTGAATATGTTGGCGCATATGTAAAGTGTACAGTAATTGTAGAATTCAGAAAAACAAAGACAATATTTTTGTTTAGTTTTCTTTTTTAGAAAAAAAGTGTTTAATATCCTATAACTTTTTCTTTTCGAACATTGAAATAGTCTTGCTGAAATGGATATGATTTTGTCTTTCAGGGTTTCTGATTATGTGTAAAATCAAAAATGGATGATATAGCAATCTATTTTCCTCAGATACGGTAGTGTGTAATTTTGATTTTACGGTTTTATATAACCGCAGTAAGTGGAAAAAAATATTTGAACACCTTACGAAGCGAGTTGCTTGCTAGTGGCCCTTTAGCTTTAGTGATTAGTTGAGAAATTTATTCTTACTAAAAATATGGAATGGATTCTGGGGTGGAGGTGGGGGACTTTTTTGTTTATTTGGCGTTTTGGGCTTTTTTTAGTTCTGTAGTTGGTTAGTTGGGGATTTTTTTAAGATGTATGTAGTATCCTTAGGGTGTGTGTGTGTCTTTCCACAGAAATGGGAGAGAGACCCTTTGGACAAAGTTAAAAGAGCAGAAATAAAGAAGCAGTGGATGACAGCTCAGGGAAGGAAAGGGAATGGCAAGAACTGGTAGCTGGGGGCAGTATCCATTCCATGTGCATTTACATGGCCTGGGTAGTTGCATGGACGGTTGTCTCTGGACATGTTGTCTAACAGTGCCTTACAGAAGTGAATCAATCGGCTTAGGGCTTCTCCCAGTATTGCCTACAGTGGAAATGCTCTAGCTTTTTCTCTGTGCCAAAAGATGTTTAGCTTTTTCGTCCTAGTCAAAAAAAAAATTTAAAATTTCATGATCTGACATGCAATTATTACATCTGGATTAAATTATTTCTGTGGAATATTCATGAGGCTTGGATTTTTATTTTGCATCTTTAGTTTATTGCCTTTGTTTAACTTCAACTCATATTAGTTTTAATTGCAAGGTGTCTAGTTGGCATTATTAGCACTATATTAACTGCAGGCCTTGAGCTTAGATTTTAATTTTTGTCTACTACTTCATTTAGTCCATATATTTCCCATGCAGATGTAGCTTATGGTGTATCCAAATTGCAGGACTGCCATAATCTTCTCTGCCTGAAATGTATGGAGTTGCTTAAATGTTTCTGTAGCTAAAAATTTTTATATGAAATGGTTTCATATTTGACATGGGATTATAGTTGTAACTGGTAGAAAAATGCCTTCAAGCAGGAAACATTTCTTCACCTACTCTGTTCTGAGAGATTTGCCTTAAGAAATAAAAAGTTTGGTGTCATTTTGGTTTATTACAAGTTCCAGAATCAGCAGCATGGTTTCCTACTGAATTTCAAATATGTGTACTGAATGTTAATGCTACCAACCACTTCTGGAGAGCTGAAAGATTGAGAGTTTGCCTGATCCTAAAAGTGCTTCACATCTGAATGGCTGACATTCCTCTACAGCTCCTCTGGAGCTCTCTGATTATGGGTTACTGATAATGTATCCTTATGCTAATCACTTCTCTTTCAAAATTGTGCCAAGTCTGTCAGTGGTCCCATGAGGCCCCAGCATCTCCCTCTCACCCTGCACGGAGCACCCACTAGTGCTGGGCTGCTCTTCTCTGCCCAGAAAATCCTGCAGGACAAGATCCATGTGCTGTGGGCACCTCAGACAAAGATACCCAGTAAATTTAATCCAAATTCTGTCAGTTTTTTGCAGCTTTTAACTGTGACTTAGGAGAGGAAAGCATGGGAATAGGAGGAGTGTTTTAGATAGAGAAACAAGACAGCCTTTGGACTGAGTGATCCTGGCCAAAAGTCCTCAAAACATACTATTTTTTGTATGTTGACAGTTGTGGCTCAAATAACTGTGAGCACATCCCAGCTGGAGAGAGAACAGGGATGGGTTTTAGAAGTTTTGGTTTCTCCTGTCCATTAGCTCCCTGTCCTCTGCCTGCTCCCCTGTGGAAGAAGCTCTGAGCAGTCACCACGGCAGAAACAGCAACTGAAGCCAGAAGGCTTTAGTCTGTTCCTGGTTATGCTGACCTCAGTGAGATCTGCTGGTGTTAACACTTGGAACTGTGGATTTTAGTTCATTTTTTTTTTTAATGTTATCATTTCAATGGACACAGTAAGTACATGGCATGTTTAGAGAATTACAGGTGTTTTCTCCAGTTCTCTTTTCTGCTTTCAGCCTTGAAAAAGTATTTATTTGGATGGAGAGCATTTATAGATTAGAAATCATTAGTTTGAAGGTTTATTTGAATGAAGTTTAGATGTTTGGTTTAGGATGCTTTATATCCACTTTTTCTTGCAGTTCTGTATCTCTCATTCAAGACTAAAGTTTAGAGCAGCAGGAGGACTACTTTGTTCAAATTTCAGCTGCAGTTGTATTCAGACTATCTTTATTCTCTTTTTGCCGGGAAGGACCAAACAAAATAAATGTTTAAAAACACACTTTGAGTAATTTTTCTTTTGCTTATATAAGAAAGTGTTTGTCCTGGCAACACAATGCATGCTATGAAATATTATCAATGAAGAGATGAATCTGCAGACCTTTATCTTGGGTGTCTTTTATGAGCCTTCATTATTTAGTTGAGATCCAGTAGGATGACTCTTGTAAATACTTGTACTATAAACAGTATGAAAGAAAAGAAAGACCAGAACTTATTAAAAGCATCTCATTAATGTGTTTTCTTTTCTTTTTTTTTTTAACAAAGAAACCTGTTATAAGAAAAAGCAATGATGAATAAAACAACATTATTATTTTTACTATACTTACCTACATTTTCAGTTAGAGATGTGATCCTCTCACATTTCATTTGAAATAACTATCATGCAGGAAATGTTCATAATTACATGTCTGTGGGCAGTTCAGCTAATTGTCTGCTACTTAATTTTGGAAGAGTTATAACTGTTGACATAGAAGTGTCAATTTAATAATGAAGCTGGTGACTGTAAGGAAAATTTCATCTCTAAGATCCTACTATAAATCAAACCAATAGGTTCAATCTCCACAAAGACTTAAAGCATGTAGTTGACTTTTTTTCAGTTCTGTTTCTCATATAAATAAAGCTGTCCCTGTGCTTTATTGATTTGGTCTAATAACCAAAATCAATAATAAGAAAAACATTCCTTCTGATGGATTCTTTAATATGCTGTTTAGACTGAGCAGTTAACTCCAGTCCTCCCAGTCATACATCACAAACCTCTTTAAAACCAACCCCAAGACTCATTTAGTAGTCTTTGACTATACTGTGCTCCCTGCTGTATGGGAGATTCCACGTCAAAGTCAGTCCACAGTAAATTGGTTAGCTTTACCTGCAACAACGTGTCCCCGTGTGCTAGTCAGTTTGTATTAGTCTCATCAGAAATAGAAAAAGAAAATTACACAGCTTTGGAACAAAAATTACTGTCTCCCTGAAGGAAATGGTCTTTGTAGATCTGCAGAAGTTGTAGGTAAACTTTTAATTACCTCTGCCTTTGTGCTAAGCTTTGTGACTAAGCAGGTGATTTTAGTCCTAAAAGTTGCCAATCTGACAGTTTTTCCCTTGAGTAGATTATCTACCATAATAAATTTTCAAGTGTTTTGAGTAGAACATCTGTAAAAGGCTAGCAAGAAATTCCTGGCTAATGAAATAGTAACCTTTTTTATAAACTATTGTTATCTTCTGTCTCTCATGAGGGATGCTGATAGGCTGGGCTTTGGGAGTTTAGAGAAATGCATTTTGTGCTAGATTGGATGCTGTGGTTCATAGTTTTACTTAGGAAAAAAAATATCTGTATGATATTTAAGCATTTAGTAGAAATCATAGAATAAGCTGAGTTGGAAGGGTCCTTAAAGATCATTTGGCCTTCTGCCATGGGCTAGGATACCTTGCATGAAACTAGGTTGCTCAGTGCCACTTCCAGCCTGGCCTTGAACATTTCTAGGGGTACGGCATCCACATCTTTGGGCAACCTATTCCAGTGCCTCACTGCCCTCCTAGTAAAGAATTCTTTCCTCATACTGAATCTAAAGCTGCTCTTTTAGCTCGAAGCCATTCCCCCTTGTGCTGTCACAACATGCTCTTGGAAAAGGTCCCCATCCATATTTCCTGTAAACTCCCTTAAGGTGGTGAAAGACTGTATTTAGATCACCCATAAGTCTTCACTTCTCCAGGCTGAAAATCCTAATTATTTCAGTCTTTTCTCATAGGAAAGATGTATGCTTACCATTAGGATACATCTTAGTTCCTACTGTGTCTGGGAGGCAGACTTGTCCACCTGTGCTGGCACTGGAAGCAGTGAATTGTGGTAGCTTGGTGTGGATACCACTGTTAGAGTGGCAAAAAGGAAATAATTTTTTATTTAGTAAGCCTTGTATTTTGGGAGGTTTTTGTCTGTCTTACTGTCTCAAGATGCTGAAATCATGCTGAGGGTTCCCTATACAATGTTTAGCTCTTCAAATACTTTCACACGGACAAGTCAGTAGCTGTAACTTCGTAGAGGAGCCTGAATGTTTGCATGATTTGCATCAGATTAAACACTTTTCCTGCTTGCCATATACTGATTTTTAAATCCTCTCAAGACCTGAAATTATTTCTTACGTAACTTTAAAAAGCTTTCTGCATTAATAGTTTTTCCTTGGTTGGGTCATTTGCTCAACATTTTAGTGATTTATGTCTCTCATGTAGACAATAGCAGGTACAAAGACATATTTAAATTATATTCTGATGCATATTGTTAACTGGAGGAGAATATAAAGTGGGGAAAATACAAAGCATTGAACACACGGATCGTTTCCAGCCTTTTAAGTGATTCAGAGTCTTTGATGAATCACTGGTTTCTATCCCTGACCTCTGCTTTTGACCTTTCCCTGACTTCACAGGTCAACTGTTCTGTCAGCAACCGTGTTTTGAATAACTTCTCATCCAAGATAGCTAGATGGTATTTCTGGTTTGGGGGATTTTTTTTAGAAATTTTTTAATTTTTTTTTTTAAGATGTTCTTGGTGAAAATTTAGTTTTGGTTCTACAATACAAAATTGGATCTTGGCTACAGGATAAAAAGACACTGAGAGTGGAGTGTACTGTACTGTCCTCTGTTGTACTGGGCATCAGTACGATACACTAGCGGAATGTACACCGACTTCTAGTACTTCCCTCATACACTTCCCTCAGTCCTCCTTGTTCTTCACATGTTGCATAGGAGTTTCACTTCAAGCTTAATATAGCATTCGCCAATTTTTTTTTCCTGTCTTCCCTCTCCAAAAGGGAAGGAACAACTGCCATATGCTCCAAGCCCAGAAATTTCCATACTTAGTTATTTGGGAAATACTCAAGTACATTTGATGTGACTTTTTCTATTCAGTGGTGTTCTTTCTATTTCTTTCTTTATTCTGTCATTTTCCCATTTATACACCGGAAAAGTCTTCTCTGACATGTTTATTTTAATGCACAGCTTTCTCTGTGAGCCATTTGGCTGGGTACGAGAGGGGCAGTTGCTCTAATCTCGCAATCAGAAGGCTTTGTTCTTCTCACAGTATGCTCTTGATTAATGCGAACTAATAATTACAAACACTAGAGCCTGCAGTGTTATAACACCACAAGTGATTGGCTGGCCTGCAGGTTGACAGGCTTTTCTTAGACTCAAGAAAGAACGATACAAAAATTGCATTTCAAGTGTTTATCTTGCCAGAATTCCTAATTGTGTTTTGACGCAATTTTAGCAGTGACATTTAGTAGTACTGTCGCTACAGAAACATTAACATTTTCAGTGCACAGTGTTTTTCAAGGACAAATGTCTTTTCTTCTATTTTTGTTTTGAAGGTGGAAAACTAAAATTTTCAAGCACACTAAATCTTTTGAAAGTGTGTTAGGTTAGCATTAATAATAAAATATGGCCACACATGAAGAATTTCAAGAAAAGCTGTGGAAAAGAAGATTTTTCCTCTTACTAATTTGGAAAATGAGGTGTGGAATAGGGGCTCTCTGGTTGATTTGGGTTTATTGTTTTATTGCTTTTTTTTCTCTCCACTCATCAATGCCGAACAGACTGAAACCCATTATATTCTGCTAGTCTGTAATTCCTGCTGGATCAATGCCTTCTTGTGCCTTAAGAGCTTGATCTAACTTGCTAGAACAGAAGAAAAGAAACCACCGTTGACTTAAAGCTGGGTCTGGTTAATGTTACCAAAACAGTTAAAGGCATCTGACTTTCTGACAGGTTTTATGCCCATCATAAGAGTTAAAGTAAAGAAGTGACAAATATTGTGGGGGTTTTTATGAAGGCAAAAATAAGAAGTTGTTAGCTACAGTGTGAATCAACAGTTGATAGTTGCTGATAACATGGGACTGTGCTCTTAGTTCCCTGTGTGTATGGTCTAACATGCCTTTAGTGGAAGATGACATTTTTTATTTCAAATGGTGAGCTGCCTTGTGTGCAAAGTACTCTTGTGTGCTTGAGAAATGCTGTGAGGAAATGATTGCAGAGAAGGAGAGCACTGCAAGTTCAGATCAAGCCATGCAGCACATTAGCTTTCCCTTGGAAATAAGAACTTAAAGGTGACTACAAAATTCCTATTATTATTGCTACTGTTAGTAAATAAAATATATTCTCATACTAAGCATATTTGGACCTGATATAGTGCTATTTGTAGTGGTTAAATTCTAATGGTAATCAATATTGCATCAATTCATCCCATTTTGGTTTTTTTTAAAAAAGCATTTTTCTAGAACCTCAACCTTATAAATGATCCTGTGGATGTCTTGGGTTTTTTTTTCTAGCTTGATAATTATTATACCTTCTTACCTTTTTGTGATTATATACCCAGACCTGCAAACTAATGAATACTTGGGAAGTTTTCACCTGAAATAACTTCAGTGAAATAAAATATTAATTCCTCTAAGTTTAGTTTGAAATATTTTCTTCTTATAAAGTCAAGATAATTAGTACCAGAGCTGATGACATATCTGTGGAACTCCTTCTACACACTCTTAAATTATCTTGGTGTGTATCTTAGTGTGACTATTTCTTATGCATATGCTGGTGTAGCATCATTAACTTAGAGAGTCTCCTATTAATCACACAAGGATGAAGAAATAGGAAAAAACATTGTCCCATGTTACCAGTACCTGATTTAAAAAAATAAATAAAAAAGACTTTTCTTGTAGTTTGAGGAGGGGGTTTGAGTAAATATACATGTGGGTTTTTTATTCAAATGAATATTCTCCCCTATTCTCATCCCTTCTTAGATCCCAAGTTTTATAAAGCTCACTTGCTTCTTATTTCTTATCCTTTCATCTTTTTTTAGTGTCCTCTTCCCAAATGGAAGTCATACAAGCATTATCCAAAGCTAAAAAAACTATTCCTCTAATTTGGAAAAATAAATATTTTAATAAATGTGTGTTAATAAATATGAGTATAAAGGAGGAGCGATAGATCTTAATCAAATATTAACTTGTTAGTCTTGGTTGTGTTTAAACAGTCAGTGAGTTAGATGTTATCCTTATGGATTAAAATTCCAGGCCCTTTAACAACTGTGTGACCAGATAATGATAGCAGGCATAACATGCTGGGGAAAAACAAAAGCTTGAAAGTGTAGGAAAAACTGACATAATGGGATATTTAAATTGCTTTAATGTAAATTATGTAAGTATCATGTCAAATCATGATCCCAAGAGTAAACTTCTGGATGCTGTCAGGTTAGATTATGGGAAAGTTGATCAAAGAACCTCCAAGAGAAGGAAGACCTGGTTTATAATGTTACTAATGAAGATCTGATCTTTAGCAGTGATAACTAAACTACTAGAAAGCCAAAAAAGACCCCATAATTCCAGCACCTTGAATATAAAAATGCAATTAGACAAGCAAAAGCTCTGAAGTTTCTTACCTGCAAACAGCAGAAAAAACTGTTGCTGAGTCCATTTAAACTGTAACAGGAGTAGGAAGTGTACAAGTCCATTAGCTGATTGCCGTAGGCTTGGAGAGAGAGGTATGTAGCTAGTTCATCCTTGGAAACAAACAGATGGGTTCAGTATGGGAGAACCTGGAAAGTTGTTGACTTGAACAAATTCATAACCATCATCTTCCTGTTCACTGGTCCAACACATATCTCATGTGTACTGTGTGATGTTCCTCGTATTCCGAAGGATAGAATTGGAAGAGCTACTAAAACATAGGCTACTAAGAAGTAAAAGATAAGGAACAGCATCTATATGAGAAATGGGAAGGTAGATTACTTTCCTTCCTGAAAAGCAAACTGCTGTGGAAGGAATGCTAGAGATCTGTACAGTCTTTTGGTGCATGGGAAAAAATAAATAAGTGGGGGCATCAAACAAAATCTTGAACTACTGAGTTGAAAGCAATTAGAAGGAGATAGTTCTTTGTGCAGCATCTCAAGGTGGCCTTTCTGTTCTTCCTTCAAAATTTCTGGAATGCTAAAGCTTCATGAGAGGTCAAAATTCACTGGAAGAATTGATGGCGAACTTTATTTTTCAAATGTTTTAAATCATTATTTCAAGGTGGTTCCTTCCTCGCCCTCCCCCTGCCCCCAATATTATTACTTTATACTAATACCACTGCAGCTGTGTTTACCCAAGGACTCAAAACTATGATTTGTCACCCCTGTATCTGTCTCCAATTCAACTTACATGTGTTAAAGCTCTTTCTTTTAACTATCTCGAATGCTAGCACTTGAGCTGGATGATGCTAGAGTGGAGATCAGTGAAGACTGAGTTGTTTTACTCAATTTTCCAGATAGGGTGGATCAACGTTTTATAACTAAGAGAGTTCACGCTACTAAGAGAGTTCTAGAATCATTTCAGTTGTGCCCACACAATGCTGAAGAAGTGCCTCATACAGAATTAAAAGGAGATGGATCTAGATGTGGCACTGGATTACTTTTGTGATTCAACAGTGTTTTAAGCAGGCACTAATTTCACTAGTGCAGTTAATGTCTTGACTGCTATAATTTCTCTTCTGGATAAAGAGTTTCTGCTATTTCCTAGGCACTGATTCTATCCTAAACACTGAATAATCCAAGTACCAAATGTTTTCATTTTTGATACCTTGGTAGTTTATTTCTGCTAGGTGTGTGAATACCTGTGAGCTTCATATCTATTGCTCAGATTCATTTTATTGTCTGTAAATTAAATATTAATTGGTGTGAAATTAATATAAGAAGAGAAAGTATATGATGTCAATTTTTGTGATGCAAAATATTTTTATAAATGGTCCTATATATATAAATTTTCTTCTTTGATAGATCATCCTGTTAATCACACGGTTTTGTGGTTGTGAAATATCGACGATTTACAATCTTTTTTTTTTTTTCTGTTTTGTAATATAAGTGAACTGTGTATATTCAAAAAGTAATTTTAAAGCTTGAGAATGATTTTCTGTCAGTTTTGTTCTGGGGCGCTAGGGGGATTTTTAAATTTCTTTAATAGTGACCGATAAATATTGAAGTTAATGTAAATATCCAGAAATCTAATAACAATTCTCACTTAACATTGTGTTGTATTACAGTAAAGGCTTGATCTATTTACAGTTTTTCTATTGTATATTCTACTTCCAACTGTTATCTTTTTTCCCTTTTTCCCCTTAGTCAGCTGCAGGCCCATGTGTAAACAATGTTGAATCAGACAATAAGTCATTTTAGCTTTTTAATTATGATTAACTCAGTCCCTGTCTTGAGCTGAGAAAATGTAACCTACTGTTGATGCCTGTTCACAACACTGACCTTAGGGTGGAGGGACCACATGTCCTGTCTGGGACTGGGGTTTACTGGTGAATATTGTTATATATCCTGAATGATTTCTCTCAGTGTAATCATGATAAAGCTGTCCAGCTGAAATCTAAAAGAAACAAGAGTAGGAAAAGCAGCAACAAAAACAAGTTTTCTATGCTTGTTTATGAAGTAAATTATAATCTTTGTATGCTTTGGTTTTATTTTGAAGGGCCCATGTTGCTGGGATGATGTGCTGATTCCCAACAGAATAAGAGGTGTTTGCCAGTCCCGAGGGTGCAATGGAAATGTAGCGGTAAGATTTTATCATCTTTCTCCAAGTACTGTGGCACTTTAAAGAATAATTCTTTGTAACAATTCTAACCACGTTAGAATTCCAGTAATGAATGTGAAGAGACAGGTATGGTACACTTCAAAAGAGCTGTTCAACATCAGGTAATAAACTCTGATGTCTTGCAAAAGGGAGGAACTTTGGTCAGATGCTATTTGGAAAGAAGGAGGAAATAATTATTTCATCTTTTGCACTGAAGTAGAACTCTTAACATTTTCAAGTATGCATAGGTTAAATGTGAGATGTAATACTTAAATGTTTCTGTCAATACTTATTTTATAATTGTTATGTATATCTTTGCCTTGAAAGCTTCAAATTTCCATGTCATATTGCATATCAGAACTTCCATACTGGGCTCTGTCCACAAGAGTAGGTTCTTCATGCGGACTCCTTCGCAGTTTTTCTCTCACATCTTGTTGCTATTGCTTCCTTTGTTTCTTGAAGTGACATCAATGAGAAGACTGAGTAAGGAGTAGAGGTTTCTCAAATTCTTAATAACGATTTTACAAAACATTATTTATGTATACTTATATCCTCACAGGTATTAGATATCTGTAGCATTTAATACTAAAGTCTTAGGGGTAATTCCTTCTCAGTAAAAAGCTTAATTTGAGTGTTCCTTCAGGACAGAGATTTTAAAGGTAACCTCAAATTTCCTAGGTATGAAAAGATTCTATTCATTGATAATTTGCAGATTGGAGCTGCACAAATTCCTTTTTCCATCATCACTCACCTGCTCTGGTGTAACCTTCTCTTTGTCTTCCTAACAAGACAGTTGTGAAATGCTGTGTCCATAAGTTCCATAGATGTCTCCTGCTTGGCCAGAGATGGTGCCAGGAAATGTTTTTTTCTGACTTTAGATACCAAATGATTGTTTTAATGTCATGGAATTTATGGCTGAATCAATACACAGCCAAAAGAAGCTGAGGTCTGGCAGCCTTCGGGCTTCTGCTTCTTGGTGTGTACCTGGTAGCAGTGACTGAATCACCCAGGAATCACAGAATGTCCTGGGCTGGAAGAGGCACACAAAGACCACAACCTTGAAAGTGGCAGGTGTTAGACATTCAAATGTTTTTCTCTAGGCAGTGTGAAATTTCCAGTTTTGTCACCTACTGGCAGAATATACCTGACTGACTTGCTGCTGCCAACTTAAAGCTTCTGTTATCCAGTATTTGTGAAAAAGTATTTCTGAAATAATGACACTTTTGGCAGCCCTGCCTCCTGAACTACAACCCATTCCCTCATTGAATCAATTCTTATATTTTAAAAGTAGAAAATGAAACAAAATGGCGTCTTTGTGGAGAGAGAAGAAAAAAACCACTGACCGTAAAACTAAAATCTGATGCTGTGGCAAACAACCAATACCCAGTCAAGTAATCCCCATGACTCCAGTTGCTGTCAATTCTTCTGGCAAGTCGCATACTTAGCAGAGCCAAGGATCAGTGTTATCTTTCAGTAAGGCATCACTGAACAAATTTCAGAAGACACCCTATATTAGACGGACATGCTGCCAATGCAGCTTGAGACAACCTGAACTACAGGCATGAGGTTGTTACTGCAGAAATGTGCTGTTCCTTTATTTCCAAACTGACACATTTTCCCTTTATCAGCTACAAACTGCTCCATCCAATAGTGTTAGAACTGAACCAGACTGAGGTGCGGGAACACTCTAATTTTTATGATTTTTCAACCAGAATTTCCAGCGATATCAGCCTAATCAAGAAAAACTAAGCACTAAGTGCATTTAACTTATTTTTTTTAACCTAACGACCCAGTAGGTAGGAAACCCTGCATCAGATATTTGAATTGATGGCTTGTTGAGATCCTCTGGTTGCTGAAAGACATCTTTCTTGTGTTTTGGGCTGGTTTGTTTTTCTTTAGCCTCAATCACTGTGAAAACACATCTTTACTTTCTGGGAAATCTTCCAGTTCAAAGGCTTAAATCACTAAGTCTTTTGTTTTGTGTTTTGCTCCAAGTGGGAAATAATAGAGATCCTACAGATGTGTTTCCAAGGATTTGCCATTCTTTTATGCTCTGCTAAAACAGTCTAACTGTTTGGAACCGAATAAAAATAACCTTAACTAAATCATGGGTTGAAACCTCTAGGCTTTTCTTGCCGGTTACAGTCTTAGGAAGATTAAGTCACATTTTATCATTAAATATTCGTTTTTGCCTTGTTATGACAGTTTGTGGAGTTGTGTTTTGTCTCTTAAATAGCTTCACGGTGTATGTGCTTCTTTATAGTGATGTGCAATGAAGAAGCTTTAAGGCTATTGGTTGTTAAATTATCAACAGACTAAAAATACTGCTATTTAAGGAAAAAAAAATCCTCCATTATTTCTCCCCCAACAGATGTTTCGTTTAAAAATTGATTTTTTGTTAGTTTGCAATTTTTGTAAGCACCAATTTGCAACGTACAAAACCACAAGGTAATGTGTTTTCCCCCAAAATACTAGTTTTTATGTATTTTGGTGTGAAATTAGTCCCTTGACAGAATGACAGACTTTAATCCTTTTGTTTGCAAAAGTGTAAATAGAATAAATGAAAAAAAACAAAGGAAGTCAAATTTCATTTCAGTTGAATAAAAATCTATAAATTATTTGTAGAAGATATAATGATTATCTTAATGTTGGGTTCGCTTTGATTCTATATGTGTTCCAGCGTGCATCCCTGTGTGGGGTTTTTTCACGTTAATTAAAGAATCATTACTATCTCACTATCACAATCACTCTGAACTTCTGCAGCTTCAACAAGATGAAGCTGCTGTGGACGCTTACATTGCTGCAATTGTAGAAAAGTCACTTCTATAAAAAAACTTTAATTATATTAATTCGAAAATGGAAGAGTCAACTTTAGCTGTTTTAAATACAGATTTAAATCAATCTTTCTAACTGTTTCACATATTAGAATCGTTCATTAAATGAAAGAGAACCTCGTACTTTTGTTGTCTGTCTCAAAACACTTTCAGGCAGAAACACTGTATGTAGCTGTGCAGGTGTGCTTGGAAACTGGTGTAGTTCTATGACTTTGCAGATGTTCTTATATGAGCATTATTTTGTTACTGCTTAGAACCACAGAGTCATTTAAGTTGGAAAAAACCTTTAAGATAATCAATTCCAGCTGTTAACCTAGCACTGCCAAGACCACCACGAAAGCAGGTCCCGAGGGTATTTCTGATACAGTTTTTGTGGATTCATGCTCGTCTTTACAAGTGACCAGAATACATGTAATACTAAACTCTTTATTTAGCCTTTCCTTATTCAAATGAAATATTACTGTAAGGAGTATTCTTGTTAGACTTTTACAATTCTCTAAAATACATAGAGAACGTTTTCTGTTTATCATCCATTGAAGTGAATTTCTGATTAAGGACTTCTTCTACTTCTGTATATAAAAATGCTGTTACATTTGCTTTCTCATGGAGGCTAATGCTTTTTGAAATGTTATTGAGAGATGCAGAAATAATGTCGCATAGTGAGACAGAGCTGTAATACCACTGTAAACCACTGAAGTGGCAATTTCATAGGAATGAACACCATGTTAGTTCCTCATTCCAGTGAACCTGCATCAGTTTCCGACAGAGGTTTCCATGTCCACAAGGCAAAATGTATGACAAACATTTAACTTTAGAAACCTGTGGAAAAAGTGTTAATGCTCTGTATTTGTTCTTGGGATTCTCATTCGAGGTACAAAAAGGAGTTGCTGTAGACTTGAAAATCTCAAAAATAATGAAAGGGTTAAAGGGGATTATAAGTCAGATATGACTTATGCTATTGAGAATAAGGAAAAATGAAAATCACATTAATAGAAATATAGATGTACTTTTCTTCCAGTTTGATACATCTCACTACTGCTACCTTAAATTCTTTGCTTCTGTTGAAGACTGCATCAACTGTTATCATAACTGAATAGCATTTTTCTCTGCTACAGTTACTGAAACATGCTAGGCTTCAACAAACCATTTCTAAAACAAGCAACAGCACTTATGTGAACTTCTGGAAGCATCTCTAAGTACTGGATTGTCTTAAATATCAGTACACCCTTCTTATCAACCTCTGTAGTAATCTCCCTTTCCCAAAGCAAGGATTTATATTCCAAGTTTGGTCACTTTTTTGTTTTTTAATTCTTAATGTTGGCCATTATATGTGATTTTTAAATAGTCCAATTCCACTATACAGTAGTCTCACTGTTGTAGGGTATGTCTGAGAGCAAAGAGTTTGCTTGTTTATTTTTTTTTAATGATGTATCTTTTCTTATTATTATTCCCATTCCTCCTGTGTGATTCTGAAGATTTTGAATCTTGCAATTTTATTTTTTACAATATTGACATTTTTGGACATTTCTCATCCTTTTCATTCCCTGCTTTTTTGTTGTCATTAGGTTTGGCACTGAGGACAGCAATATTATGTGTTCTTTTCATAGTCTGTTCCACAGGGAACGTGTGCTCATCTGAAATAGTTTGGACTAAGAAATCAAGGGAGCAGTGTTCAGTTTGTATGCTTTAAATATGCAGCTTACCAAAGAAATTTTTTGTGTTCAAGTGTCCAAAGCCATTATTTTCAAACATCACTGTTCAGATGTAATATGTTTCATTTTTCCTCTCATTTTGCTTTGATTATCTCAGACCTCAGTTTCAGTTGAGAACAGAAATAAATCCTGTAGCAAAGTATCATGAGCAAAGTAGTAAATTTAATGATGTTATCAAAATATGAATATAGGAAAGGTCTGATACATTGCTTTATTATTTATTTGTTGTTTTTGAGTACAATGATTATTGTTAAAGGTACTATGTTTGTCTGTCCCTGGAGCCTTTATAATTTTTTCAATGTCATAATATTACTATGAGTAATTTTTTAAATTCTGGGATGTTTCTTAATTCCAAGAAGCCTCTTGACTTTGCATTTTTAATTTATTTCAATGCTGTCCATGTTAACTTGCCTTATACATTAGAGACTTGTCCAGATATTTTATGCTTTAAAAAAAAAAAAAAATCACAGTATGATGGAGTAGGAGTGCTAATTAAAATACCAGATAATCTTACTTCAGAAATATTAAATCAATACAAGGATTCTTATCACAGAGTGATTTAAGCTGGGAAAGACTTCCAAGATCATTAAGCCTAACCTTTGACCAATCACGGCCTTGTCAACTAGGCCGTAGCACTAAGTGCCACAACAATCTGTTCCAATGTTTAACAACCCCTTCCGTGAAGGAGTTCTTCCCCAGGTCCAACTTGAACTGCCCCTGGCGCAGCTTTAGGCTGTATCCTCTTGTCCTGTCACTGATTGCCCGGGAGAAGAGGCTGACCCCCACCTGCCTTCAGCATCCTTCCAGGGAATTGTAGAGAGGATACAGTTGCCCCAAGCCTTTTCTTCAGGCTAAACAGTCTCAGTGCCCTCAGCCATTATGACAACTCCTTTATCCCGACTTCACAGAATTCTAGTATGGCCTCGGTTGGCAGGGCACTGTTCATCTCATTCCACCCCCCTCGCTGTGGGCAGGGACGCCTTCCACAGGACCAGGTTGCTCAGAGCCCCGTCCAGCCTGGCCTTGAGCACTTCCAGGGATGAGGCATCCACAGATTCTGTAGGCAACCTGTGCAAGTGCCTCACCACCCTCCCAGGGAAAGAATTTGTTTCTAATATCTAATCTAAACCTACTGTCTCTAAGTTTAAGTGTTCTGTCACTACATTCTCTTGTGAAAAGTCCCTTTTCAACCCTCTTGTAGACCCCCTTCAGGAACCAGAAGGCTGCTCTAATGTTACCCCAGAGCCTTCTCTTCAGGGTGAACAACCCCCAAATTCTTAGGTTGTCTTCATATGAGAGGTGCTGCAGGCATTCATCATCTTGCTGCCTCTGTGAGGGATCAGGTCCATGTGCTTCCTGTTCTGGGGTCCCCAGAATTGGATGCAGAGCTCCAAGTGCAGTATGATCAGGGAACAGTAGAGGGGGAGAATCCTCTTCTTTGACCTACTGGCCTTCCTGCTTTGGATGCAGCCCAGGATAGAGGTGGCTTTCTGGGCTGTGAGCACACACTGCCGGGGTAATCTTCTCATCCGTCAAGTCCTTCTCACCAGGATGGTTCTCAATCCATTCTCCTCCCCAGCCTGTGCCTGTACTTGGGATTGCAAAGTGAAGGGTCTTGCACCTGGCCTTGTTGAACTTAATGAGGTGTGCATGGGCTCCCCTTCTTAAGCCTGAGCTGTCCCCTCTGGGTGGCATCCCTTTCCTCCAACCTGTCTACAGCATTGCACAATTTGGCATCACCAGCAAACTTGCTAAAGATGTACTCAATCCCAATGTCCGCATTGCCAATAAAGATGTTTAACAGAGTCACTCCCAGTGCCAACTCCTGAGAAAAGCCACTCATCACTGGTCTCTACTTAGGCATTGAGACATCAGCCACAACTCTTTGAGTGCAGCCATCCAGCAAATTCCTTATCTACCAAGTGGTCCCTCTGTCATTAAGAGACAAGAATGTTGTGTGTGACAGTGTCGAATATTCTGCACAGGTCCACGTAGCTGACATCAGTTACTCCTCCCTCACCCACCACCACTGTGGTCTCTTCACAGAAGGCCACCCAATTTGTCAGACACAGTTTTCTCTTAGTGAAGCCATGTTGACTGTCATCGATCCCCTTATTTTCCATGTGCCTTAGCATGGTTTCCAGAAGGATCCACTCCCTAACCCTTCTGGGGGCAGAGGTGTGACTGATTGGCCTGCAGCTCTCTTTCATCTTTTTAAAAATCAGGGTTGTATTTACCCTTGTCCAGTCAGTGAGAGCTTCACTGGACTGCCATGACTTCTCAAATAAGATGAATAATGGCTTAGAAACTCCATTGACTTCAGGAGGAATCATCTCATCAGGTCCCGTGGACTTGTGCAACTTGAGGTTCCTTGGATGGTCCCAAACCTGATATCCCACAGTGGGTAGTTCTTCATTCTCCCAATTCTTACCTTTGTCTTCTCTGACTTGGGTGGGGTGGCTGGAGCATTACCAGTGAAGACAAAAATAGTCATTGAGTACCTCATACTTTTCCATATAGGAGAGATACTTTCTTAAAAGAAGATTTATTCAAGTACCATACAATAAAAATTTGAGAATCTTTCATATTTACCAGATTCTCGAACCATTGCTTTTACTAATTAAGGACTGGTTTTTTTTATGTCCAGTGTGGTGGCAAGTAAAAGGAATAAAGCATAAATGTAAGTTAAGTAACAAGCAGGCCAGACTCTTTGTTCTAGTTTTTCTTTTCTGTTTTGTGATACAAGAAGGGCAAACAAACAGTTTCAGATTTTTTTTTTAAAAGCTATTTATCTTCACAAACCTATCTATTCACCAAATGAAATATTAATATGGCACAGTAGTAGTGATGCCACTGATGCAGACTTCAGGAATGATACATTCTGCTTATGTGTGTTGATATCCAGCTGTTTAATTAGACAATTTAGTCATCCTGAAGTTTCCAGTTTGGCTGATCACCTACCAAAAATCTTAGTCATTTTAAGTTGCTGCCTCACTAGAGAGAATGGCCTTTACTTCTAAGGGTGTGACTTCATTTCTGTCTGTTTTAAAATGCCATATGATGTTTTTGATCCAAGATGGGCTGTTTATATGGCTTTGTCAGTGACTTTTAGGTTTCATTGTTCCTACTCTCTGATTTGGGGCCATCTGTAATATGTATGAGTAATTACTTTATGCCTTCATCCAGATCATTAAGAAATGTTTTGAATAACATAGGGCTAAGAGATGATCACTGCAAGTCACCTTGAAAAACAGACATTGGATGATTTGCTGTGGGAAATTACATTTTGAAACATATCAGTTAAATGTCTCTAACATTGATCTCCTAGTGTTCTAGTTCCTTAATCAAAATGTCAGTGCCGTATCAAATGCTACACATAAATCTGGGTAAATTCCCACATCGCTATTATGATGTTCTGCTCAGTTTATAATCTCATAAAAGTGTCAGTTTAGTTTGATAGAGTCAGGTTACCATAAATCCTCATTGATTGGCATTAATTACACTTCCCTCTTTTATTAATCATGCACTATATTAACTATGTATTGTATGTAGGGCTGGTGTCAGGTTTCCATACTGATAATTGCCTAGATTACTTGATATAAAATCACCCAAAATGATGACATGATGTGGTTGTGTTGCTGTAAAGCTCTGTATTTTAAACCCTCTCAAACGTGGGTGGCTTTTTTTAGCCATCAGTACATTTTCTGAGGAGCAAAGAAGAGGTGTACAGTACTGAAAACAGCACCTTGGGTCTTTGAATAACCTGTGAATGTGCTGTGATTGTATTTCTCTGATTTCAGTTAGGCCTTTAAATTGATATACTTAATAACAATTAGAGATGAAAAATATTTACTTCAAATGCTTGATTGTGAGGAAAGACACGCAGCAGTTGACTTACCATGGTATTTAAACATTTTTAAGTTGTTTTGAAGTTCTTTCCATTCTTGCTACAAATTATGTCAACTTTACATTTCTTTTCAGATTCTTCTTTACAAAACCATAATTAGATCTTTTTCTCACATATTCTCAAAGTAACCTCATTCTGGAGTAGATCAATTTTTCCTTTATAAAGAAATTCTGTTATTCTACTTCTCAGTTCAGAAAAATCAATGATAGGTGAAAAACTGAATTATAAAATAGAATTAATTCTATACAGGGACAAAAAACTAAATTATTTATCTTGGAAATAGAAGTTAAAGCTTTTATAATTTAGATCTGTCCTTTTTTTCTTAAAAAAAAATGAATACTTATTCACTCCTCATCTGTGAAAACACAATATTTCCACAGTACATTGGCTTTTTTTTATGGGCCACAGAGTGTGTCTGTATCAAAACCCATTATTAGCACACACATCAGGTATGATTTAGATCAGTTGATTATATATATTAATTATGTTTTTGGGGGGTTTTTTGTGTTTTTTTTGTTTTTTTTTTTTTTTTTACTGTAAAAGTCTTAAAACTGAGACAAGCCAGCTCTTTGGAACTGTTAGTCAGTTTTCACATTTTGCTAAAAATTAAAAATTGCTAATAGTTTTTCTGAGCTGACATTTTCATACGCATTCTGGCAAACCCAAAGGAACTCAGTTATTTTTTCTCTGTGATGAATGGTCTCAGGAAATTTAGCTCATCTTTCCTGTATTGGTACCACCATTTTTATTTGCATGTGTGGAAATGCCATTATTTTGTAAGAGATGGAACAAAAAATGTTGAAGTTTATAATGCGTTTTTGAAACAAATCCTCTGCTCTTTTGGATGTTGTTTCTCAGTTGTTAACACTGTCAAATAGAGGAAAAAACCACCACCATATTTGTTGCTTGTTTTATTTTTGCATCTGCAATTCAGTTCCAGAAAACCCTGTCTTGAAAACATAAGCATTAAGCACGCTTTCAGTGTTTTATTCTGTCTTAGATGAGCAATTTATGTGATCGTGCTCAGCTGCTAGGTTCTCATTGCCCTTCACAACTGCCTTTTACACGAAGCAGTTGTTTTGAACAGAACTTTGCCTTTTCATCAATGATAGAGCTCTTGAAAAATTCTTCAGATAGATAGTGTAGAGGCTTCATCATTTGATGAGAGGCAGTTGTAGGTGAGTTAAAAATTTGTCCTGTCATAGGAATCAGTGAGATCTTTGGAAAGACTGATAAGTGTATACTAACAAAACAACAGCTTTTCTTCAAATTTTTCAATGCCTCGGTTACACTGAAAAAGACGTTAATTTTTATAAATGATCATTTCTACATCCTCCTTGAGACTGTCAGTGTCAAGGGTCCAATGTTACAGAAAGTGAGCAGAGCACAGCTTGTGTTAATCTGACCAAATCCTTGATCATTCTTGTAATAATTCCTTTGACTGTGCTGGCAGGTAGATTTTTGTATTTGCAAACCAAAACCAAATGTAAATTCACCTTTAATGTTTTAAAGGTATTTAACTTCTAGGAATGCCTGAAAAACATGCTGATGATGCACTGCAGCAAGGAACTTACTCTGTACCCATGCTGTGTTGGCTGTCATTAAAACTTAATATTGTTTGATTATAACATCCTATTTCAGCCTGATGCAGTGTCCTTTTCCTGTTATTGAGATGTTCAAATCGGCCACAGGGAGGTTCCTCTTTGCCCATTACACAATTAAACTTCAGCACTCTTTACCATGATATATTGTGTAAGTTGCAACGTGTTCAAAAAGTGACAACCCAAACGAAGAAAAATCGATTGAGAACTATTAAATGTGAAAAGACTCCTCCTGGTTTATGAAGTCTCTGAACAATAAATTGCTGGAGATTAGGAACAGATTTTTGGCAAATACTATTTTCAAGTTTTTTGTTGTTTTTAGCACACATTCCAGGCATCTACTGTTAACTTCCTACTAAAGTTATTAGGTTGACTGGACTGCTCTGTGATTTCATGTGGTGAAATGTGTGTAACCAAAAGTTCTCTTATGGAAGATGGTTATCATCCAATTGAGATAGGATAAATATGACTATATTTCTCATAATCCATGTAATCTTTTTCATTTACATCCATCTATCCATCCATCCATCCCAAGTCTTAGCTACACCTAGCATGAAAACAGTAGGCAAGTGGAATCCAAATTCAGTGTGTTGTATCCTGCCGGGGAGGAGGTGTGAGAGACTCTCACTGGCCTGTGTTGTTGCCATTATATGGTCTTGAGCCTGGTAGTGAGAGAAGCATTACAGTTGCTCTGTTTCTGTTGGCTGGTTCATCAAGTAGTTTTCACACATTATTTGGAGGCCATTATACCATTCATGTATTTTGTCCTCTAGAGTTGTAGGAAACTCGCAGGTGTTTGGAGACCTGAAGAAATTGGGAAGCAGTAATTGAAAACTATGGACAGAACAGAATAATATGAGAAACAGAGGAAGAAACTCAAGAAGATGCAGTAGAGTCAGATCCAAGCCCTTATATTGTATTTGCTCTGTTGCTTGTTTCACAAATCAGACCCACGTTTTCTTTCAAACAAAGCTTGTTTGATATATATTTTTGCATGTCCTCTGTCAGTGTGTCTAACATGTTCAGGAATAGTTTTTTGTAATTCAATAACACTTTGACTGCATCTTTTGTTGCTCAGTGCACATGACATTTAAACAGTGTGTTACTGTCTGCAGCTGTTGCAAATTCATTGCTGCTGATTGAAGCCTTGGATTTCTATTCAAGCATGCAACGTGTTCCTGCAATCATCTATCAGCAATCTAATACGATCAAGGTGATTTTGTTAGGGTACAGTATGGCTACAGAGGAGTCTCTCCTTAAATGTCAGGCAGCATTTACAACGCAAGAACACAACTTCCTTATTCACATGTGGCAAGTATTGTTACTGAATGTTTAATAACCGTGTCAATTTGCAGGTTGACAGACTATGTGAGACATTTTGTTAGATCTAAAAGCTGGCATAAAATTTACCTTGGCATTAAATCTGTTTCCCACCTCTAGTTTTCATGCTTAATGTTCTGGTCTGGGATTCTAAAACGTGGAGGTATTAGGTTATGATTAACAATTGTCTACTATATTTTTGGTCTAACTAATTCTAAGAAATTGTGCCTGTAAATTATTTAGGACCAGTTTGTAAACTTGAATTCATATTGTCTGCTTCTGTGCATGCACCTTATGAAATTAGCTGGTTTTTTACAAGTCAGAACTGAATTTAAAATAAGTATGCACTGTTTATAGGATGCGGTGGTGTGAGATAATGCAGTCAATGGCATTACCTGTGAGCTTCTCTCACCAAGGGCTGCAAGATAATTTGTATTGGGACTGCTGCAACGTGTTATGGGCTCTGTCTTTCATGGTTCATGCTAATGTGATGGGTAATTATCAAATAGCCACTGCCAGAAATGCCTGAATTCCCATATCTGGAGCAAGGCTTGAGGGGTTGTATTCAGTTTACAATATGTATTTCTAGCTCAGAGAAGTCAAGTAAAAGGAAAAATGAGGGTATTTTGACTCTAGAAGGCTTAAATTGTAATAACAAATGTCTTCTGTATTCCATTTTCTGCCTTAATGGCCTAACTCAGAAAGATACTTAGAATAGATACCCAGCTTTAAATATTACAAATACCGTGCTGAGGTTAACAATGCTCTATGTTTTAAGCACTTGCCCCATTTGGGACATCAATCCGAATGCATAAATAATTGATTGGCTAAATACATAAAAATTCTTCAGTGAAGATCTTGCAATTGTCATTAGAAATACTCAATATTTTGGCCTATTTTTTGGGAGGATGCTCAGAAGTGAGGTATTTACCTTGCTTTAGCACAATCAATGGTTAGAATCATATGGTTAAAAAAAATCCAAGAACTTTTCAAGGACGTGTTATCCACAATTTTTGGCGGCAAGGATTGCAACAGTTCTCTTTCAAATATTTGTGAAATACTGTGTTTCATGGTACTTACATCTGTTGAACTGTTCAGTTGTACTGTACATCATGGCACCTCTTTGGGACTTTGGTAATTGTTTGGGGCATTCCAAAATTAAATGTCTGAGTTTTTCCACTGTGGCACTTAAATGTATGGGCAAACTGTTTGTGGTTATGAACTGTTCTTAGAAGCTACAGATGGTTAAATTGCTGCCAGGAAATGAGGGAAAGAATGTTCTAGTGAAAAATAGGTTTCTTCCATTTGATGCATAAACATGCTTCATTCTCCTGCTACCCCACCATTGCAACATCAGAAATGGCACAGAATTCTTCGAGTTGAATCAGTTTGTGTTATAGTCATCTGCTGCGCTGAAGAAATGGATATTTGTAGTGCTCATGGAGTAATTAAAAGTTACTAAGTAGTAACTTTTCACCTAACAGCACTGTTACAGTGCCATTAGTAGAAGCTGTAATTGTACATATCTCATTCTTTAAAAACAAAAATATTAGCCCCATGTGAATTTGAGTTGGTAAATGGGGAAAAGTAATGAAATTTCCTGTGGAGATAGTTATTCAAGGTGCTATGACTTTTTGTGTGTTAGAGGTGGCGCCCACAAACAAATTGATTTCGGGAAGCTTATTCTTAAATGCTGGTAGGCAGTAGTGCATTGCTTGCAGGATCACTAACCTGTCAATAAGGATTTGTTGTGATAACTTAATTCTTTTAATTCCTGTAATTTACAGGTTTTGTGTTCTGTGAGAATCTTTTAACCATTTTTTTTTAGCTCAGAGAAAACGGACCTAATAAATTTGTACAGTTCGTTTAAACCTTGATGTAAAGTATTTTATTTTCTAATTATAAGTCATAAGTACTCCTTGAAAATATATAGCAATGTATATGCAAAATATATGAACAAGAAAAGAGCCATGATGGAAAACATTTGATACATATTATCCTCTCCCCTCACCCCCTGCCAAAAAAAAAATCAACGCCTAACCAAGCACCCCAAAAAAGCAACCATAAAGTGATAAAAATTGCAAGGTTGGAAGCTCTCAAAATCAAATAACTCACATACATTAACATAATATTTACAGCTGCATTTAAAGTAACACTATTTCCTCTGTTAATTTTTTTTTTTAATTTTAGAGGTTATAAAATGTTACATATATCAGATACTGAGTTAATTTTGAATATTTTAGCTAGCATCTTGGAACACACTTTGAATGTACTATAGAATAGTTTGGGTTGGAAGGAATCTTAAAGATTGTCTATTTCTAACTTCCTGCCATGAGCAGAGGCACCTTGAAGGCCTGTTTCTCAATTTGGTTTTGAGAGAGCTCATGTGATTGGGAGGAGATCAGAATAAACAGTGTGGGTTACCTAAGAGATGGCACACTGTAGGAATAAGATTTATTGTTCTGTATTTTTTGTTTTTGTTATTTTTCATGCATCTAGAGAAGGTCAAATTGGTTTTTTGCAGCATTAGGATGGACTTGCTGCCTGTCCAGTTTTGGACCATGATGTTTTAGGGTGCCTATCAGGAATCTCAGTTACAACCTGGTTCAGGTCCATAGATGTATGAGAACTGCACAGCTGCAACTTTTTCAACTTCATGAAAACATTAGTGTTTTCTATCTGTGGTATCTTATTGTCCATGAATTTCTGTTCTCTCTGCTTATGTTCTCCAAGAGCAAGGGAAACACTCAGTGGAAAAATTGCACTCAATGTTACTGGTCTCCCAGCTTTCAACCCAGTAAAGGCACAGCACATCTTGTTCTTCATAACAGTCCAAGAAGGGATCTGAACCAATTTAATTTGGAGGCAGTGTCTGTTTCTTTGTAATTAATTTCTATTGAGGATGGTCTTTTGATATAAGTGAAACATTTGTTGCTTGTTTCATGTGGTCCATGGAGAAAAAGGTGCTTTAACAGTGAAGTTTACTGCAAAAGGGCACCACCCCCTGGGCTTGTGACTGAGAGTAGTTATGGCTTCTGTGCCTTTTGTCTGAAATATACCAGAATTACCGATGGGAGCAGCACACAGGAGATCTTCTTTTGGGCTTTGCTTCTTTTGCAGATGGGAATCTTGGGTGTAGAGTGTATTGTGCCTGGGCTGTACTGTCCTGTGTTCCAGTCTCTGAGTTCAGCACTAATCAAGGATTTGGTGTGTCAGGCTGGATAAAATATTAAGCATATGAGCTATGTATTTGTGTCTGTAGGAATGCAGTTGCATACCCACTCTGCTAGGAGCTGAGTAAAGAGCTCTGTCTACTCAGGAAAGATCTAAATAGAGATTTTCTACTTGCTGGATAAATGTGTGTGTTTTCCAAGGTGTTGCTGAGGCACATCCTATTATGGATTGGAAAAAAGTGACTGGGCAGACTACTTATTGTTGTAAGGGCTGGACCATCTTTTCTATGGTAGGGCCTGTTTAAGTGGTGAGGTTTATTTCCTGAAGACTAGATCATGGCATGATAGTGGCTAAATGAAAAGTTAAAACTGTAACCATGTGAAGCAGACAAGGCAAAACCACACCTGATATCCAGCTATAACTTCTCTGAAATTTAAAGGACATATTTTTTATAATTTGCAGGCCTGAACATTCAAATGAAGTGTGTGTTTTGCAGACAGTTGTAATTCTCATTTTGACTACTAATTGTCCCAAAGGGATTATTTTGTGTGATGTACTTATCCAAGGTCTTCCTACCTCTACATATTCATGAATACGTAGGCTGGATGATGGAAAGTTTGTTTCCAAGTTGTGAGTTTGCTGCTATTAAATGGGAACGTCTGTACAGAAAGAATAGCATTAAGGAAACTGTGAAGGCAGGGGTAAGCACAGGGCAGTGTTTGGCAAATGCTGGCTGATTAATTGCTTATACAATCTATGGGAGAATTTTGGAGTCTGAAAAATGATGTATCATAACAAATGTTATAATAGACTTGCTATGTTAGCACAAACACATTTCTGAGAACAAATTTGTGCTGTTGGCTCAATTACCTCTGCAAGCTCTCCATCCTGCTCAGAAGTGGAGTGAAGCAGATCAGTATTTCTGTGTCTGGCTCTACTACCACCTGTAAGTCAGGGTCAGCTTGAAACTCATGTATTCACAGCCTTGGGGACTGAACATGGTGTGTTTGAACTTCTGTGACTATGACAATGCGTCTAGACAATTGTTTTTGTTTAATGTCTTTGATAATGTGTCCTTTTTTTATTTTTCTGGTATCCCATTATAGGGCATTGGTTTTGGTCATGCATTTGTATCTTTCAAATTATCCCTCTTTCTTACATAAAATGGAAGTAAAATTGTTTAGTAATAAACACATTTAAAAGTTGCTGGGGTTCTTTTTTTTTTTTCTTTAAATAGATTTTTGAGGTAATTTTTAAGTTTAAACTTGGAGCATTTTAGTTTGTAAGACAGATCCTGTAATAAAAATAATTTTTGAAATGTTAAATGCAGATGTATGTTATTTGGGGAAATCATTCGAGCTGTTTATGCTCTCTTAAAGATTCTGCTATTGTGTAAACCCATTTTTAGTCACATTTTCAAACTAAATTACTGCTCTTTCAGAGTGAGGGCATGAATTTCTATTGAAGTAAATTCTTTTGACTAAGTATGTATTTACATGCTATTTCTACAGTTAGATATATATTTAAAAGAATCATAGAGGAGAAACTGTTTTGCAATGGAGAAGGGTAAAAGGGTCTTGCCGTCAGTTGCCTGACTGGTCAGGAGACTAGAGGAAATTGGACTGGGAATTAGCAGCAGTTAGGAAGATAATGTGTTTCCAGAAGTAGAGAGATGTGCAAAACCATGCCCCATTTAGAGTTCCTCAGAGGTCCACAAGGTCAAATATGGCTGGTAAAATTCCTCATGCCTGAAGGCCATAGCTTATCTATAGCTAGTAGGTTTTCTCAGTCCCTAAAACAGGGATGGAAGCTGCAGACCGTGCCTGGGTGTGCCTGCTCCTTAGCTCTGCCTGGGCGGCGTGCTGGTTGGCACCCTCTAAAACGTGTCAGGGACCTTGCTAACCCTGCAACTGCACGGGATGACTCTGTTCAATCACTCTAAAATGCTCTTGGAGAGTCTTTAACAATAAGCTGTTTGCTAGTGCAGATGTAGCCTTATTCTCTTCTGGATTTTTTTAATTTAGGAAAAAACATGAGAGTTTTTTTTCTGCTTTTACAGTGGAGACAATGTAAACAGACAATAGTTTGTTAGAAAAAGCAAATTAAGTCACATTAGCAATAACAGTCTATCGAGGCTTCATCAGCATTGTACTAAAGTTATGCAAACGACCATCTACGCTAGATAATATATCTGTGCATTAAATTATCTTAAAGGAAAAATGTCTACATCTTTCTGGCTTTAGTAGTGCGAAATACCTTTTCAAATATGACGCTGTGTTGTCATCTACTGAGAAATGTTGGCTTCTTCAGGACTGGTATGTACATGAAATATGGCTTTTGTGTTATATACTTGTTGAACTTATTTACTGCAGTTTTCAGATTTCTTATGCTATAAACCATAGGTAAAGAGTATGCAAACATAGATTTATTTTTTTCCCAACAAGATTATACAGGAGCTAATGAATTTCCCACTGTGACTTATGTTTTCTATCTCATCTTGCATATATATTGCATCTAGCTCATCTGTATATATTGCATTAAAAAAATATATTTGAAAAAAGGATGATGACAACATTCTACTAAGTGCCAGAAAACTGTCTGTTTGCTGCAGAGACTTCAGAGATTTTGCAGTACAAGATTAGTCAATGAGTGAGTTTTGGTGGGATTTTTCTTGTGGACTTTTTGTTTGTTTGTCCCTTCTGACCACTTGATTTTCCTGCAGCCCTCTGTAACTTTCAAGAGTATCCAGTAGGCTATAATAACCTCTGGGAAAGCTTTTTAAGCTTTAGCCTATAGTGCCATTTTATTAGATAGGGATTTATTCAACTCCATAGCAATGCTGTGTACATTTGGGTTTTTTAATCTGTGAGTCATGTAAAACACTGGTCATATATTTGTATTTCATAAGTTTGTGAGATGTTTATGCTAGACATTATAGTTCAAATTTTGTTATTTAAAATACTGACTAAAATACTTATCTTGGCAGTAAAACCTCTTTATCTCATTGCACAGAAGTGGAAGAAATAGTTGTTTCTTGTGTAGGGTTATATACAGGTTTTACTTAACTGAAATGAATAAAATTAACTAAACATATGCATAGTCCTCTCCCCTTCTTGGAAGATGGCAATATGAATCAACTATTAGCATTAGAGTATTCATGTGATTATATTTAGCATCGTTGCTCATTTTTCTATATATCATATATTTTGGCTATTATGCAGAGTATTTTGGTTGCTTTTTGTTTTAAGAAAGTCTCAGTTTATGTGCTACCGCACAAGTATTCCATCTGTCTTTTCAGTCCATGCAGAAGAAAAGATTTAAACTAGGAAACCAGGGGAAAGGAAAAAATTCTAAATTTATGGAAATTAATGCCAACTTTATCAACTCTGGCAGTTGAACAAAACTGAAAAAAAAAAATATTGGAAAGACTTTGCAGAATTTTCTCTAAAATGTTTAAGTGTCCTGTTCTATGTGGGTTAGACATTACCTCTGTTGGTAGGACACAAGACCTGCTCCTTAGCACTTTTGTAGAAAGGAGAATATTAGGAGCATTAACCCAAATAATTTAGTAGAATTCCATTAAGAGTTAAGGACAGCATAGCTGTAGTTTTGCTAACAGTGTATTGTCATGACAAAAAACATGCATCAAAAGAAAAGCTGCGAATTTCTGGGTGGCAAATAAAACTAAAAAACCCCCCACTGTCTATTCAAAGAATATGCAGGAGGTGCCAAACATTTTTGAATCTTCTTAGAAGGCAAGCATACCTTGTACAGAGGGAGGGAATAATATTTCTGCATTTCCTCCCTCTCCTCCTCTCACTGTTTCCATCGTAACTGGGCAGTCTTGACTTGTTCGTTCTCATTCATATCCTGATCTATGGCAGGCTTTGGGAAGGTGACAGAACAAACTGTCCAATTTTTCAAAGCTGAAGACACAGAGATGAAGCAAAGAGCCACTCCTGTAGTATTACAGCCCAATTCTGTCTGCCCAATGTCATCACATAAATACTGATGCTCCCCCTGAGGCAGCCATAGTGCTAAATGAAAGGTGTCTTAGTACTGTCTTTCAGCTGTGTTAGAGACTTGTAGATCATCTATATGGTTAATGGATGGATGTGAGGCTCTAGGACATAGGTGATATTAGTTAAAGGCTGGAAACCTAAACCCAAAAATAACAGTAATTTTTTAAATGCCTGTTGGGTTAAAAATACTTTTTTTTATGAAGCTTCGAACGTGCCCAGTTCCTTTGGTATCAAGACATGGATAAAACTTAAATTTTTCAGTTGTGACAGGATCAGATGGATGTAAATCTACTGCATTGCAGAAAAAAACATCAGTATTAACAGACTATGGAATTATTCCTGTCATATAGAATATTCAAGGAAAAGTAATAATTAAAGAAATTATGCAGTTTACCGAGACATTGTGATTTGTTAATTCCGTGGGCTTCTGAAGCTTCCTTGAGAGACCTCACAATCAAATGTCACCTGTGCAATATTTATAGCTCAAGTATAGGAGTCCTGTCTCTTGTTTTTTTTATTTTTTTCCTGTAGTTATTTTGAAGCTTTGATCACTGTCTTTTATCCTAAGTGCTTTCTAACATGGTTGCAAGATAAACAAATCACTCAAACCTGTAATTGCAAGCAACTTATTGTGCCGTAAGAAGCAGAGCCTGAGGATCTGCTATCATGTAGTATTCTTGTTTCTTCTCTCCTTAAACCCTTTCCATGGCTTTTGTTCACATAAAAATTCAAATCTGATTGCCAGAGGAAATTAAGCTCAAAGTAAAGGGTTTATTCTCTACAGGAAACACTTGAGAGCAAATTTAGACAGTTGGATTCTACTTCAAAAGAGGCTGATGGGAAAGTTTTAGTCCTAGGAATCAGCACTAGTGTTCAGGATATGATGATTATAATACATTGTGAGAAGCTGCTCTGAAACAGACTTTTTCTGTGGCTCAAGTAATTCAAAGAAATTTTTCCAAAATAATCTGTTTCATTCTGGTGAAAAAATTCAACAGAACAATTTGGGTTGGGCTCTGGAATCTTGGCTCGATAATTTAATCATCTTGACACCTGGAGTCTTGGTTCAGCACAAAAGTTAGTGTTGATCAGAAATCGCATTGCATAGATACGTGAATGAAAAAAGTTAGGAGAAGGGAAGGGGAGAGAGTTTGTATTCTTTCAGAGAAAGGAATGTGTAATCCTTTCATACTGTTTTATATGAAACCATGGCTGTTCTGACTGAAAAGTTATTTACTTAAACTATCTTATTTGGTTTTTTTAACATGCCAAAAGCATTGCAGTAACTGTGGCCTATTAGTTAGGCATTTTTTGTGATTGACTGTCTATAGGGCCTTTGATTCCACTGCAAGGTAACATTCCAGGCAAAGATCAATTATAAGGACATGCAGTGCCCTACTGCCTTCATTTCTTTGTCTATACTTTGAGAAAATAGAATTATAGGGCAATAGAAGAACTGGCTTGTTTAGCATGTGTGTCATGGAGATACTGTTATTTGAAGGAATGACGGCAGAATTAGTGACAGAATTGTTTGAGCTCGAGTTACTACTTGCAGGGAAATGAAGCAAGTGTGTTGTGTGGTTGCCTTTAGATGGGCAAAGCAAATGAGAAATGTAGCTGTTAAAAATGTGAAAAGTCACTTTCCCACAGAGTACTTTGCTGTGTGGTTGAAGTAGTATTGTGTGGGCAGCAGCAGCTGAGGGATTCCCAAGGCACTTGTGTTCTATTTTTCCACTGTGTTGTTTCTAGCAGACAAGAAAAGAAAATTGCATGATACGTACTACATTTCTTATTGCTGTCTTTATACAGAAAATTCCTAGAAAACTATAGTTTCATGTTCTATTCAGGGACCATGTGTCATTATAAACTTGTGCAGTTAATAACCCATCATGCCAGTTATTTAAGTCTTAAATATATCTTTCTCCTCTGTTTAGATTTAAAAATAAATCAATAACTTCACAGGATTTTAGTGTGGACAATAGATAGACAAGCTTTTTTTCAATCATCAGTAATCTTTGTCATATCACATTAATTGTCTGAATAAAACTGGATGTTACCATACCTGTCCTGTTAAAAAAATTTTTGAACAATACCTCTCTTCTTCCAATGATTTGTGGAAAATGAAAAATAAAAATCTTTTTCCTTGGCAAGAGGAATAAATACATAAGCAGATATTTTAGCTTGATTTTTATTCACTTTTTTAAGAATGTGGGTAAAAGTGATATCTGGATATGATGACAATAGTCTGTTACTATTTTCTATCCCTAAAATTGTGTCATGAAAATGATCTATGATGAGTTTTGGATACGTTTTTATATTCCTAAACCTTGGCTTTTAGTGACTTGGTGAGAACTAAATCACTAGGTCTTGTAAAGATTCATGAGTAGTATGTATATTTCCTGTCCCATAATCCTGCTATCCTCAAATACTTTCCATATCAAAGGCTTTCTTTTCAAATAATTATTATGCAACAAATTGATTTTGATGTTCTCAAATGAACAAAAGGCATGGTGAATATGTTAAATTCTGAGACAAAGAAGTGGAAATGTCTTTTTAATGTTTTTCTTGTATGAACCTAATTAAAGTCAACCAAAAATTAAAAGGAGATAGTGTAAGAGGTACTGGCACTTCTTTCTCTGAAATATGTGTCTTTTAGTTGCTTGGACACATTTTGATTGCAAGTGTTATAGTTGAAAATTAGGGAAAATCTGAAAAAACACAGGAGGATAGCATTTCTGCCCCTGAATGCTACTTGTCTCAAAAACAAAATAATAATTTTAAAAGTTCACTCCCTCCATCCTCCATGCTTCACACAGGTCAAAGTTGATGTTTTCACCAAGACCAAGCCCGAGCGAAGAGTTGACAAAAGATACTCATCCTAAAGATCTTTTATTATGAATAACAGATCTTCTTTGCCAGAGGCATTTTGAGAAGAGCAAAGAGGTTTGGTCAGAAAGCAGATATTAGAGAGATTTCTTCTAAATTGTTATGCTACTTTTTTCTCTTGCCAAATTAAATAAGTATATAGTACTTACAGGCATTTAAATTGAATATATTAGCAGTTTATTGCCTTTCTTCACAACAGAAGATATTTCAATTTGTCTTTGTGGTCAGCTTAGTTAGCAGCAGTTTATTAGCAAAGCTTATTATATAACATTTGATCTGTCTTGGAATATCAGTTTTTCTCCTTGCATCACATAAAAGGCATTTTTTTTCAAGTCCACACCTTTGACAGTGTCTGTGAATTGCCAGCTTTGGCATGTTGAACAACAGGGATTTTGTGAATTTGAAAGTGGAAGGGATGGGGAAATTTCTGTAGAAATGTAAATGAAGTATGCTGTTATTGGTGGCAGGCTTGTCTTTTCATTCTTGCTGATTTTTCTGATTCCGTTCTCAATGTTTAGGTCGGAGATCAGGTATTGAGTTTTTCACAGGGTCTTCTCTTTCTAACAAGAAAAATTACTTTAAGTTTGTGGGGTGTTTGTTTATGGTGAAGAAATGTTGTCTGAGTGTAATGATTATGCTTTTTAGGGGGTTGTATTAGTTTTGGTATGTAGATTATTAAATTGAGCAACATATTTAATAATTGCATTGAAGTATTCCTAAAAATCTATACTAAGAAACTTCAAATCCTTTGTCACTTAAAAACCTTGAATATTTTTCTCCTAAATCCACAGAGAAATCCAGGAAATCCACAGAGAAAAGGTTTGATTTTGATTGGAATCTCAAGTAGGAGAAAAATGTTCTTGAATGAAGAGCATCTTAAAAGGCAATAGCACTGACAGGAGCAGAGCCTAAGGTTAACTTCTCTTCTTCAAATATTATAATAACAATTCCAGATGAATTCCAAATGTAGAGGAGACAATAATTTGCTTGTTTAAAATGTAGGTAGCTACAGGAATGCTTTTGTTTTATTTGTGTAGTTTTTTACCATGAACCCACCTCTACTGCAAATATTTGATATTTGGGTAATAACTTTCTCCCTTTGATCTTAACAGCTGTTTAGGTCTCAGTGTTTGCTTAGCAAAGCCAAGCCATGCAGAGTAGCAGTCACCAAATAAATGGTGCTAGGTGATGCTTACCATCCTCAGCACTTGATTGAAGGCTCTTGGTAGTATTTGGTAGGGTGCATGGGGGAACTGCCACTATTTTGAGCAAGATATCTATCCAGTAACCACAGATAGTCAAAATACTGTTTGCTCACAGAAGAAAGTGGAGCACTCTTGTGTGTGTAATGCATTCACGAGTCTATCACAAAGTTGTTTAGGACTTAAATCTTAAAGAATTGCTCTTTGGCCCTATAACTTTCCTCATAGTAGTCAGCCAGCGTAGTTCTGATATTTTTTACTTATGTAACTTTAAAAGCAGGGCCTGTTCCACATATGAACAGTGATGTTTTAGAGTTGTTTGTTTTAGTCACAGAGATATTTCTATGGCTTGGAAAACTACTGCCTAGTAATCCTAGTTCTTCTGGGACTGGGAACCTGAAGCTATCTCTACACAGAGTTAAGCTTAGCCTTTCCCAGAACATACCAGAAGAAATATTTGATTCCACAGCTGTTCTGAAGTGAGTCTCCTTCAATCTGTCCCCAGATCCACTGAACACCTGCTAAATTTTTCATTTTCAGAAGCAAATGAATCCTTTTCACCAGAGTGTGCCACAATAGCAGTGAAGTTTTCTCTCTTTCATGGGGGTAATTATAGTGATGTAGTTGAAATGGGATTTAAGTTTACTGATAATTTAAAAGATTAAAACCACAGCTTCGATGGCTATAAAACATATTCATAAATGGCTTTGCCTATCAATCCTAAATAAACATGTGGAAAATTGAGGGGAAAAATACCATAAGGCTCTCATGTTCTTTTGTAGCTTAAGAACTGGGAATAAGAAATCTGCCTTAGTTTCATCAACTTACAAAGGACAGAAGGAGAAGCAAGGGGAGGAACATGTATTTTTATGTGTATATGTTGTACACCAGCCAAGGTGCAGGCTATGCTGGTGGTACTTAGCAAAGTCTAGTGGTTTTTTTTCTGGCAATGTAGTAAACTGGACTTGAGAACATATATCAAAAGGGTAAAAGTTTGTTCTAGGCCATTTTCAGACTGCCTTCCCCCTGATGGTTTGTGTGGGACTTTCATCTTACTTATGTTGGTTACTTGACCATATAGAAGACAGTTCGGTTATCATCAGCAGTTAGGGGTATGTAAACCCTTGGTTTGTTTGAAAAGACAGAGTTTACAGAGATACTTTTAGTAAAATATCAAAGAAGATTTGGAAGAGTTTTGAAAAATTTGAGCATTTTCTTCTTGAGTTTCATAAAAAGTAGTGAACATTGACCATGTATCTTTGAACCTTTTCTTCCCTTGTGCACTTTTTATGATGTTGTGTGACACAAAAGCGATAACAGGAGTGAAGAATATGACAGAGTATGTAAGAGTGATGCCTGCTCCCTTCTCTGAATAACCATCTATCAGATACACTGCCAAAAGGAAGACATTTATAGTGTTAAATTGAATGTTCACCATTTCATGGGACCTATGCCTTTAGGCAAGAAAATGATCTAAAGGTATTCACTGCAGTAGAAGGTGACCATAAAACTACTCACTTTTAGAACTAAGAAAAAGCACTAAATTTTGTCTCTGCTTTTGCAGTAATTCCTTGGCATCCTTACTCATTGCTGAACAGAAATACAATCATCAGAAGAACACATGTGCAAAAAGGAGGAATAATGTGATTTCTTCATATTCTCAATATTTTAAAATATTTTAGGAGTAGTCAGATGATGATGCAGACTGCATGAATTTTTGCTCATTCCTTCTGTGTTATTCTGTAAGGTTTGGGGATTTTTATTATAAAGTCAACATTATGAAAGTACTGTCTCATATAGCATAAGTTTAGAGACATTTTGATATCAACCTTAAGAAATAACTACTGCTTGTATGAATTTTACAATTTCAGGCTAATTTAAAATGTTAGTCTTAAATTGGTTGGCTCCTAGGTCTCTATGCCTGTTCAGAAATCAGCATTGGAACATAAATGATTTGGATTAAAAATCTGGCAAATTTCCCTCCTTTGGCTTGCATACACTGGATGAAAGACTAAATAAAAGAATAACTACATTTACATGCTTGGTGAAATACATGGCTGAAGAGTGAGAAGTGGCTACACTCCTTCCTCTTATATTTTGCTTTCAGTTATTTCATTGCTCGAAACAATTGAGAAGCTACTTGTGCTGATGGGTTATCTGTAGTGATAACTTCATAGGTATATGCCCTGGCATAAAAAGTATGTTAAGACTCTGGAAAATCTGGTAGATTGAGCAAACAAATACTTTTGGATTGTGTATTTATGCAATGTGCAAAACCTGACAACATAAGCTTTTATATGCAGCTGGAAACTTAATTGGTTTCATGACTTTTAAAAGCTTTTAAACAGATGGAACGTGTATTACTGGAGAAAAAAAAGAAATATTACAAATGTGGAAATGAAGTCAGCACTACTGCAGAACTGTCAGGCACTCAGCATATTGCATTTTTGGTTCCCATCTTTCCCTGTACTTCTGAACTCAGGCCTCCAGAGACAGACTATTGCATTGATTGTGTAGAACTGTGCTTTGTGTGGGTTGATACTGTTTGGTTTTCCAAGGGTATACTGCTAGTCTCAACATAGCTGTTGTGAATAACTCTTTTATTCTTTAATCTTGATACATAGTCTTGAGGGATTTTTTTCCTATATTTTTAATGAGCTCTCTATTCAGTTTGTATTTAATATTAAGATTTACTTTTTTTTAATTGCAGTTTAGTCAAGCAGGGAGTCTTTCAATAGATAGCTTTGCAAAGTGGCAAGATTTTTTTTTGTTATATTAAACAGTGTTTTCACGTTCCATAATGTTCTCAATTCAGCAACACTGAAGCACATCATAAATTTAATTAGAGGAATTTTCTTAAAGCAGTGTTTGGGCCGATAAACAGAAATATTGGGAAGTAATTGTCTTAATGATATAGCAGAAGTATTTTGGGACTGTAGCACAAGACTCTTGACTTTTTTTCCCTTTTCTGTCTTGTCCTGGAATAAGAATTGCATAGTTTTAACCTTCTTCATTAAATACCTTTCATGACAAGAACCATCATGAGGTATTATTATTATCAGAAGCAATTAGAATCCCCAAACAGATGCTCATTAGGGACAAAAAGAGGTCTAAACCTATTTCAATTAGTTCAGAGCTTAATACCTTTATTACTCTTTTTGTGTGTGATCCAGATAGGTTTTTATTATAATGGGTAAGTACTTCTATAAAAAAATTTTTTGTGTGTTTCCTTGCCCATCGTTCACCTGTTCTGGAATTGTGATTTGTCAATATTCTTTTAGTTGTATGCAGGAGATGTACTGAAGCAAAGAAATGTATATCTTCCGCACTTAAATATATTCTCCTTAACATTTAATTCGAACAAAATAAACTCAAAGGGCAAAGAAGCTTAAGCTCCAAAACCTATTAGCAAATAATGCAAAGATCAGTGGATAAATTTTTAAAGGTTGAAAATAAATTGAAGTTACAGATGGTATAAGGTTATCATGTATTCTGGATGAATGTGTAGTTCCATTGACTCACTTGAAGCTGAAATGCTTCAAGCTGATGTTTAAAAGTTGTATGTGTATCTGTGTCGTGAACAAGAGCAAAAACCTGGCAAAAGAGAAGTCTTGTCTAGGGATGAGTTTAAGCATGTTTTCTTTCTTGGGACTACTTCCTGATGTTATGAAACAGGACACAAAGATACTTTACCTGTGCAGAAACATATGCAGGTGACTATTTCAAAACTCTTGTGAACAATTACTTTAAAAAATAGGCTTTCTTTTAAACTGTACTCTTGCCACATAGTTCTCTTAAACTGCTACTAAGACATGCTTCAGACATTCCCTTATTGTGGGGTATGAATATATTGGTGAATCTATTGCATATATCAGTGCTTTTATGACAAACAGGAGGGACTAACCTAGGAGGAAGCTTACACAAACACTTCTCATATCCCAGTTACCGGATTCCACCTTAGAGTGGCACGGTACTGCATAGTACTGCATTTGTCTTATGTGGAAATACACAATATAGCTGAATGATCATCACCACGGAGGAAAAAACCCAAAACAGTAATGACAGCTGGTTTGCAAAGAACTCACTACTGCAAGGCTCTAGGCATTGAGAAAGTGAGAGTGTATCTGAAGTGCTTTTAGTACGATATTGCAGGAAATCATGCAAAGTTGCAGAGAGGAAAAGGGGATTTTGTATTAAACAAAACTGATTTTTTTGTTTGCATTCATCCACACATTCTCTTTTACTCAAGTATTAGTAAGTGCCGTAATATGTGTCGACATTTTCTAGGTAGCAACTGGGAGTGACACTAGCAAACACATAGCATGTCTTTTTCATGACTTTTGGATTGTTCCTGATTCTGAGGCCTGGATGTGACTTCTTAACCCTAAAAATGTTGACAGTAGCTGTAATTTTTTTTTTTCCTTCATTCTGCCCCACCTTCAAAAGTCATTAGGAAATGCTGCTGATTTATTCACTGTCTTTTTTTCTTCTCTTTGCAGTTTGATTGGATTTTTTTTCCTCGTTTTCTTAGTATTTTTTTTACCAAGGCCAGTTTTCTTGAGAATTGACTGTGCTGTTAGTATCTTCATGTTGTCAACAATTGTCATTTTTTTATGCCTTCTTATCCTTTCTTCCGATGTTTTTATACCTTTACATTCCAATTCACATTTCATTTATACCTTGTTTTCATTACAAACTTCCACAATTTGTTACTGGGGAGAAGGTCTCATAGCAACAGAGAAATTACGAACTTTAATGTGTAGCTCCTATTGCAAAGCATGTGTCTTCAGACTGCTTTTATTTACGTATGCTTAGAGTGATTTGGACACTTAGAACAATTTCTTATAACAAAATCTTATCAAAGAATAGTGTGCTTCATATGGCCTTCCCTGGGGTGCAGTGGAAAAGAGAACAAAACACACATTTGCCTGAAAAGTATTGCGCTAGTGAAGGCAGTCTAAGAGGCTAAAGCAACTTGATTCAAATACTGAGTACTTGCAAATGTAATATGCGATACAAGAGAGGTAGAGCTTTCCTTTATTATGATGGTAAAAATGTATCTTAAAGATTTCCAGCGTCACAAAAGCAAGGCCAGACTCGACTATTTGAGAGCTAAAATTATATATTGTAGAGTTCAGAAAATGGCAATATCTGTAACAAGAAAAGATAGTGGCAATATTAATGCCTATTGAAATTGGTTAGTACTTTGCCTTTGATGCCTATACATAAAGTCCAGATCAAGTGATTTTTTATTTTTTAATAAATCCAGAAGATCACAGAATGGGTCACATTGATATTTTCTTTGCTAAGAAAGGTGCTATACGAAATACACACTTAGACTGGTATTTTTGGAAGGGATCCCTTGTAAGCTTTTCCTAATGAATGTCTTCCTTTGCTGTTGGCAGTGGTGATCTGTCTGTTCTCTCAAATGTCAGTTAGCAAAAGATAACGGAAGGACATGAGCAGCAGGTTTGTAATCTTTTCTTTATCTCTCCTTCAATATTTCAGGAGTTTTACTTTAAATGTGGAGCACACCCAACCGCTGACAGTGAAACATCTGTGGCTTTGAACCTCGTTACCACAAACAGCCGCTGTATCACATGTATAACATGCACAGATATTAGGTAAGTACAACAAAAGTTGTCAGAGATGTACAGTCTCAGTGCTTCATAGTACTTATCACTTCCAAAGAGCCTCCTTTTCTTTGTTCATTTTCCTTTTTAAAGCCTATTTTAAAAGGTTTTTTTTCCCCGGTAACATGGTGAAAAATGGGTCAGGTGCATTATTTGTTTTGCTGGTAAAATTGCAGTTCATATTTTTGTAGCTCAGTCATATTGCAGGTGGAAATTTGACTACTTAAGTTCTAACTAAAACCTCAAGTGTTCAAGATAGTGGCAGAAGTGCATAGATATTTTCTGTTAATATGTATTCAAGAGCCAAAGAAAGAGCTGGATTTTTGAGAGGGACAAAGTGTTCCTGAAGAAATGAACTTCTTGGTGTTTGTTCTATAAATCAAAGTAAAATGCATCTGTTCTCATGTTTGTGTTTACTGTAGTTTGAAATACTATAATCCATCTTTGCATGTGGTATTTGGGCACATACATTCAAGAATATTCATTACTTGCAAATGCATGGATTAAAAACCAATTGCCCGAAAAAGACAGCTAGCTTTGTAGTGAAGAATTACCTGGAAAATATTTATCTAGTGATTAGGAGATATTTTTTATGAAAGTGTGACGAGAATTGTGATATGGTAGTTGTAGGTCAGAAGGGAGAAATTGGAAAGGACACTTGAACTCTGTACTGATTCATATGGTGTGTCTTCTGGAGAGAGCTGGTTTTGGAAGCATTCTTTGTGGTTTATTTACAGAACTGACTCCTAGGTACAGATTAAACGAAGACCAAATATCAGTCTCTGTCAAATTGGTATGTCAGCATTTTGCAGTAAGGGTGCAGACTCAGCTACTCAAAAGTGGCTGGTTCTCCTGTCCCTTCTGAGAGTTCACTGGGCAAGAGAATGATTTGGCTTACCGCAGTGCAGACCCATAGTGCACATTTGTACTGCTAAATACAAGAGGGCCAAGGGCTGACCCCCAGTCCCAAGCCAGATGGCAATGACTGACAGATGTCCTGCACAGAGCTGTGTAATCTGCTGCTATGTCACAGCCAGCTTGGGTTACTTGTGGAGCTGAAAGCCAACCATTGTAGATCTGCAAGGAAAGTACACTTTTTATCCTAGCAGTAAGGTGGAATGGAAAAGGGTTATCTGTGTCCCAGTAGTTCCTGTGTGGGGCCCAGGAAGTTTCAAAAGAGCTCACTGAACTATGTGAAGTACAACAGAGGGGTAAAACTTGCTGAATAGCTGAGCTTTTTGGGATAGACAGTACGTATCTCTGGGACCTATGTCCACAGGGTTCTCAAGAACTCCAGATATTTCTGGACTGCAGGAAAACTTGTCTGTTCCTGATAATTAAATGAAAAGTTTTCAATTAAATGGAAAACCAGATCAACAATCCAAAAAAAGAAAACATCTAGAAAACTTAAGGAAAAAAACTTGTATAAAATCCCGTTTCTGGATAACATTAAAAGAAGAAAAATGTAAGAAATTTGTTCTGTCTCGTCATGTCAAAATATTGATACACATTCCTATGATAACTCTAAATTACTGAGGATGTATCCATACATTAAATTCTGATTATCTTTCAGAATTTATATAATTTTTTAAGCCATAAAAACCTTCCATGCACTTTTGTGTAATACTAGACATTTGTAGGTGATACCAAAACACAAGATACTGCTTTACTATTTTATTTTTTGTATGGCAAATCCTGCAAGTGGTTAAAATAGAATTTCATATGTATCTTTGGGCGAATGAAATAATTTTCCAATTAAAGCTGTGCAAGAAATTGGTTTAGTTTCTGATTTTGTGTTTTACCAGTTGCAAGGATGGCCACATGTAAGTTTTGACCATCAGAAAGAGTGAGATTGTACAACGAAAACATTTATCAGTTATTAAAAGGTCATTGTAAAATCCTGGGCTCCTTAAAAAATCTCCACTCAGTTTTTGGTTTGCCTTTTTTTTTTTTTTTTGAGTTTCTAATTCCCTTCTCCAACCTAACATTCTTGTAATATTTGTTTGTAATTCCAATAAATTACATAAACGGTCATAATCTTTTTACTTCAGTTAAATATTCAAGTGATTGTACCGGCAATTACTTTCTAATACGCTTATGCAGTTGAAAAGTAGCATTTAGGGCATTCTGCAGTTTAGAGTATTTTGTGAAACCTACCTTCATCCTTCTGTAGCATTCATGTGAAAAAGAGGATTAGGTGTATTTGGTACATTAACTATTACTTTGTATTAGCTTTGCTATAGTAAAGAAATTTGTTTCTGTTCTTCAAAGTAGATTTTTCTTCCTTTTTTTTTTTTTCTG